>JASDQU011179183.1:5636-21209 GCA_032191745.1 Picea mariana | reverse complement strand
GTAGCATCTTAGAGAGAGACCTTTTGAAATATTCATGTTTAACTAGCTCTGAAAGGGAGAAATGAATTCTGATTTTTTGCATTTCATTCTCAAAGTTAAAAGAAGAAGGAGGCTTCAAAATTTCTCTCACCTCTGGGACAGGGTCTTTGGCTATTGGTGAGGGATTTTGAGTTTTCTTTTCCTTGGTGATATTTGGTGCCTTCTTAACAGGTTTCTCTGCTACGAGAGGCTGATCAAGGATTTCAAACTGCACTTCTTTCTTCTTTGACCTGAGGTTATATTTATTAAGACTGGTATTGGCCTTCTCCCCCTTATTCAGCTCATTTATTTTACTGTTCAGGAGGGGCTCCTCATAGGTAGATTGAGTCAAATGGGGAAAAGGTGAGGTATCTTCAATACAGTGAATTTCAGAGTCAAGATCCTCTTCCTCCCTCTCCTCATCAGTGATGAGGTTATTTTGGAAAGGAGCCTGGATTTTCTGATCGTTTCTATCTCTATCCCTTTGTTCCCTTGGCATAATTTGAGGAGCATTGTTGTTCGGCCTTCTGAAGTTGCCTCTGTTATCAATGTTTTAGGGATTTCTATATGTCTGCTTCCCCTCCATTTTAATTTTCTCCATCTCTAAAGACAGAGAATTTACCATCTTGGTAAATTCATCTACTTGAGGGTGAGATATAGAATAACCAGAGGTTGAGGCCACAGATCTCCCTCTTCCCTTGTCTCTGTCATATTTTATTTTGAGCTTATTAACTGCCAACACATTGGATTCTACTTCCAGGGTTTCATCTTGCATGTTAGCCAAAGAAGTATCTCTTCTTTCTCTGATAAGGAGGTAGAAATCGGGATCAATGGCACTAGCATAAGTGATTTTGGTAGAGGCTTCTAAGGGTTTTATTTCAACAGGGATCTTATTGTACATCTTATTAAATCTTTTGGAGAAGTCAAAGATTGACTCTCCTTCCTTTCTCTTAAAGGACCCAAACTCTGTCATATAATACATGAAATATTTTTTATATCCCCATTGTCTCAAGAAGGCATTATCTAGAGCTTTAATCCCAACAATATATCCAGGGGTCAGTCCCCTAAACCATTTCCTCACCTCACCATAAAGACTTTGGATGAAGACTCTCATCCAGACATCTTCATTTTCAATTTTCAGGTTGTCTGCATAACTGTAGAAGGCAGCAAGGTGCTCTTCAACAATTATGTCCTCCTCTATAGTGAAATTAGGCATATACTTCAAGTAATCTCCAGCAGGGAGAGGATTCATGGGCTGAGGTAAGACTAGAGGGGCATATCTCGCAGCTACTATAACATCCATTCTGTTTACAGGGGGATGAACACCTACCATAGGGATGTGGGGTTGAGGAGAACTTAGAGGTGAAGGTGTTAGGATAGGGGAGGCTGAAAATGAGCTTCCAAGAGGAAAGGGAAACATCAAAGGATTTGGAGAGAGAGCTGGAGGGATTGGGGGAAGTGGGGTCTCTCTTTCTGTGGTAGTGGCAACAGTAATAGGAGGAGGAATGGTGAAACCTGGAGTAGGAAAATCTTGTGAGGTGCTAGGTCTAAACCATGGTACAATTTTAGGGGAGAGTGGAGTGACAAGGATTTCTCCCTCGAGTCCCAGACTAGGAGAAGAAAACTCAGCAGGAACAATCCCAAAATTTAATGTTTGGGAAACTCCAATAGAAGGTATAACGGTAGAATGAAAAGAAGAAATTGGAGTTCTTACAGGAGGAGACTGAAGATCATCATAGATACCTGTTTCAACAGTAGAAGATCCTTCTCTGAGGGCCTTTCCCTTTCTGATAAGCTTTTGTGGATCTGCTTTGGGTGTTGTCAAGGGCAACCGAGGGGTAGACCTTGTATTCTTGCCTCTGGAATCCATCACTGAAACAGTAGGTTTCCCCATGGAGTCGTCACAATGGAGTCTCCAGGTGCACAACCATAATCTTGGAGGGATCTGATGCCTAATTCACCTTCATAATTAGAGGCTCAATGTCATTAAATCCCAGGGAAAATATTCAACTTTGTCCCAGACAATGGCACCAGAAATGTTAGCACCAGGAGTCACTCCTAGATTGCAGCAGGAGTAAGCCCGATACCCATTAGTTTATATGTCACAGGTTGTTTATAAAGGGTGACCGAATGGGAGTAAACTCAGAAAAATATCATTTTAACTCAGAAAAATGGGTTGGAAATACATATCTAGGTGAGGTCTTGATCTAACTCGGGCCAGTAAGTTTACATAATGTTGAGTAGGTGGAGAAAGAAAGAGAGAGGAATGAAAGTCTACTCTAGACATCCGGTCTTCCAATAGCCTTTGGAGGAAAAGTCACAGATATGAGATCCTCTCAGATCTGAAAACTTCAAGAAACTTAAAATGCTGCAAAAGCCAATATAATCAAACCTACATTATACAGTCATTACAACACCCAAATGGATCATCCATGCCTAGGCTTTAAGAGTTAGAAGAGAGAGTAAGGAGGAGACTGGCTGCCATTAAACAAGAAGTATCAAATATCAGTCTATAACCAGAGAACCAGAGGGCTCGTTAAAACTTTACAATTGGGAGCTTAGCTCTACCATTGATATTAACAAAATGGAAAAAATGCCTACATATACTTAGAACTGGCTTCGTTGCCTGAAATGAGATCATGTCAAGCATTCAAGGCTTTACGTTGATGATCTTCTCTGGTAGGATGAACATGCAGATGTTGGTCAGACTACCCATGCAGTCCTCTTGTCGGACACAATCTTTTTCAGTCCGGACTGACAACCTACACCTGTGCTTTGTCCCTCTCTGGCCTTCTATTTAAGGTGGGAGACGAAGTCTCACTCACTTTCCTTATTTGCATTAAAATTTCTACCTCAGGATCGGAGAGGCCCAAGTCAAATCTACTTCTGGACAACGTGGTGACCTTTCCTTGGCTTCTACTACTTTGTTGGACTACTACGAGGGGACCCAATCGACGGACGTAGACGAGACTCTTGGCGGGGATGATGATTCCAACATTGTGGAGGTGAGATGAGGGGCACCCATGTGGTCAGGTGAGACATATGGAATCTGACATGGAAAGCGTGGGCAGCGAAAGGTGTGCACACTACACTGGGATAGGTAGGAGGTGGAGTGACACGGGGTGATGATTTGGGGGAAGATGAGCGGTTGCAACAACAGACGGGATGGGATCATCTGCCAGAGAGGACATGAGTGGTAGGGAACTTGGAAAGAGATGATAGGTGAGAGTGACAAGGGGCTATGGCCCAACAGTGAGTGGAGGATAGGTGTAGTGTAACGAGATGGGGAGTGGGAGTGGAGGATGTGATGGGTGGAGGTGAGAGACGGAGTGGGAGACAGTTGTCAGTGGAGGCGGGAGTGGTAAGTGGAGAAGGTAAGTGGTATATCGGAGGAGGGGGTAGGTTGTAAGAGGTTTTTTTTGGGGGGGTCCGACATCATGAGGAGGCGCCACGATAGTGGGGGGCCTGCCTTCTAAAACTGTCATATCGGATCCCCCCCCTCCTGTTAAAGGCAGAAAAGTGGTGCGGGTTTGGAATTGAATCTACACCGTAGATCTGAGCACACATATTTTGGCCACCCAAATTTGCTTCCTGCTTAGCACAACGCGCTCCTGCGCCTCAAACTTAGGATAAGTGGGTTTTTGACCCACTTCTTGCCATTTTTTCTCCAAAGGGGATCACTTCTTGGGAAAACACCCCCCTTACTAACATATGTGATAACAGTGGCATAATGTCAAACGGTTAGGGGGCTTGACACCTTTTTCAATGGAGGTGTCGATTGCATGGCCCGTGTGGCCGAGCGTTGACCTAAACTTATGCGCCCAACTGGCTATCTGTTGGAAAGTTCTTGCACATTGGTGGTCATATGGCATATAAAGTGTGGTGACCGTGGATTGGGGCTATGACCCAACCCTTTCTCCACTCAAATAAAGTTTAATTCACATTCAAATAATACTTTTTGACTATAGAGGTTAAGATCCACCATAGGTGGGCTGGTAGCCCGACCTTTACCGAGACTCTTCCCCCCACGAAGGTCCCTGGTTTGATCCCCACAGACTCCAACAAAATTTTACACTAATAACCAACGATGGGGTGCCATGTGACGACCCTTGGCTGGGCCACGTGGCACCTTCCCATTCAACCACCAATATGCCACGTGTCGACCATCAATTGGTCCATGTAAAAACTTGCCAATTCACCTACCATGCCAGCCTATGCCACATCATCACTTGAAAAATCAATACCTGCCACATTTTTAGTATGGTCCCACTGCCACATCAACAATACCGTTTGCATAGTTAGACTGTACGAACTGTACAATCAACATTTTTTTGCTTGTTTGGCAAAGTGGACAGAACACTATATCTCTTGCATACAAAGTCCATTTGATCTGGTTCAAGTTTTTTTGGGATTGTGAGGGTGATATCTATGCCATGAATCCATTTTCGATAAATTATAAGCACTTTGAATTTTGAGCATATTTTGATCCCTTGGATCACTCCTCCCCATTGGGAAGCTTTTAGACCTCCAAAAGGGTACTTTCAATCAATATGAAGATGAGGTTATAGTTCCATCACCTTTACAACCTCAATCCATTTATCTTTTCTTGGATTTGTGCCTTTAAGACCAACATCAAGGTATTCTACATTCCCTCATATTGAAGTTCTCATCCTCCTGTCAAGGATTGTTCCTCGTGCAATTCTAAAAGATATTCTGGCGAGAAGTCATCTATGGAAGGAATCTGAACATGCTCTCCTTGATCATCAATCAAAGGAGGCTCATACAATCTCAAATTCTTAACATTAACAACTGCATACATTTTCATATAAGGAGGAAAATCCAAATGAAAGGCATTATTACCAATCTTTTCAAGAATCTTGAAAGTTCCATATCCAATTGGTTTCAAATTTTCACCTTTTCCTTTAAGCCTCTCCTTACTAATGTAAATCCAAACTTCATCTCCAACATGGAAATTGTGATCAACACGATGCTTGTCATGTCTTGTCTTGTACTTGGATTGACTCTTTTCCAATTGTTCTTGTACCATTTGATGCATCAAATGAATTTGTTCAATGAACTTCTTTTCTCTATCAATGTCATAATGACCATCAATAACAATATCCTTCCCAAAGATAAAATCTAAAGGATATTTTGTAAAATAACCAAAACATGCCTCAAATGGAGATGTTTGAGTTGAAGAGTGCTTATCTTGGTTATAAGTAGGCTGAATTAGTGTAGGTGGTCATCCCAAAGCTTAGGATGTTTGTTGCAATAACCGTGAAGAAGATGTACTACTATTGTATTCACCACTTCTTCTTGACCATCAGTTTGTGGATGAAATGCTGTGCTCTTTTTCAACTTGGTGTCCATGAGTTCCCATAAGCTTGAACAAAAGTTCCCAATAAATCGAGAATCTCGATAAAAAATAATGGATTTGGGCAACCCAAAATGTACCCAAACACGCTGAAAGAACATTTGTGCTGTTTGTTCAACTGTAACCTGCTTCTTACAAGGCATCAAAATACACTTTTTGCTGAAACGGTCAACCACAACATAAAGATAATCATGATTTTTTTTGACATAGGTAGACCTCCTACAAAGTCCATGGAAATGCTTTCCCAAGGATGAGAAGGAACCGAAAGTGGAGTATACAAACCAAACTTTCTATTGCTAGGCTTACTTGTAGCACATAAAGAACATCCTCTTACATATCTTGAAACACTTTCAATCATTTTAGGCCAATAGCAATACCTTTTCAAATTATCCATCGTCTTGCGTACACCAAAGTGGCCAACAATAAGAGAAGAATGTGCTTCGCTTATGATGTTGACTCTTTCACCCTACAGAATACATAGCTTTCCAAGATGATACAAAAGATTATCATGCACATGGTAATCCAATTCCTCAACTTGGTTAGAATGACACAAATTTTCATAAACCTCTTTAAAATCAACATCTAAAGCATAATGCTCAACATAGCTCTCATGCATGGTAGAATTATGATTAAGAATAACTAAAGCACTAACAATAGGCCTAGAAAGCATATCAACAACTTTTTTATAAATGCCTTTCTTATACCTAATAACCAAGTGGAATTGTTGTAGAAAACCCATCCATCTGAAGTGCCTTGCTTGTTGTATCTTTGTTTGTGATTGTAAGTATTGCAATGGTTGATGATCTATGTGAATGATAGTTTCTTTTCCCAACAAATAATTTTTCCATTTTTTCACAATTTGCACCAATGCATACAACTTCTTATCATCTGTATGATAATTAATCACAACACCATTAAAAATTTTTAAATGAAAACAAATGGGCTTACCATGTTGCAACAAGAATGCTCCCATTGCATAATTACTTGCATATGTTTGTATCTCAAATGGTTGTCTCAAATTAGGAAGTGCAAGAACTAGAGCTGAACTAATATTCTCCTTCAATGCATCAAAAGTTTTTTGTTTCTTGCCTCCCCACTGGAAAACTTGCTTGATTCTTGTCACTGCATGTAATGGAGTTGCAATTGAAGAGAAGTTAGCAATAAACTTTCTCCAATATTGGGATGCTCCCAAAAAGCTTCTTACCTCTGTCACATTGTTGGGCTTGGTCCAATCCAAAATGACTTTGACATTGGAAGGATAAATTTTTAGTTCTCCTCCTCCAACAATATGTACCAAGTAAATAAGTGAGGTCTCTCCAAACTCACATTTAGACATCTTCAAAAACAAATTTTCTTTCTTCAAGACATCTAGAATTTGCTTTACATGCATAACATGCTCTTCATGAGATTTGCTAAATATCAAAATTTTATCCAAGTAGACAATCACACAATCATCAAGAAAAGGACTTAAAACATCATTCATGACTCTCATGAATGTAGAAGGAGCATTACAAATCCCAAATGGCATAACCATCCATTCAAAAAAAACTTACTTTGTTTTGAAATTTTTCTTCCACATGTTTCCTTAAACAATCCTAATATGATGATATCCACTTCTCAAATCCAACTTAGTAAAATACTTAGCATCTTTCAATTGATCAATCAAATCATCAATTATAGGAAGATGATAATGATTCTTTATTGTACTCTTGTTCAAGGATCCGAAATCCACACACATGCGGCATGTACCATCTTTATTTGGTACTAAAACAATTGGTGACCCACATGGTGATGTGCTTGGCATGATAATCCCTTTGTCAAGCAACTCTTGGATTTGTTTTTTAATTTAAACATTCTCCATGACTGACATCCTGCACATACCAATGTTTGGAAGAGGACAACCTTGCTGCAATTGTATCTCATGTTGGATACCTCTTTTTGGAGGAAATCCTTTTGGTTCCTGAAACATCTCATCATATTGGTTAACAAGCTCATATAAATCAGATTTCAACTTTGCATCACAACCTTGGAAAGATTATTTTTCAACATTTTCTTTGGGTTTGATCATCAAGAGGACAAAGTTCTTATGAACATTGACTAATCTCTTCATTTGTACAACATTTACAAGTGACACATTCAACTTCTTTGTATGTTCTCTAACAATGTACTACCCTCAATTTTTAAACAAATGATATTTGTTCTCATGACGATGAAATATGGCTCTCCTATCATATAAATATGGGATTCCCACAAATATCCAATGGAATAACATCAAGATCTACCTCATCTATAAAGTTTGCAGTGATGGAAAATATAAGTTTACATATTCTTGTCACATACAATTTGGCATTGTCACATATCCATCCTAGGGGATATGGTTTAGGATGTGGAGTTGTTTTCAAATGCAATTTCTTAATAGTGTCTTCATATATGAGGTTTGCTTGAGATCCAATATAAAAAAAAGTATCTATCTTGGTATGCTTTGAAATAACCCTTATGTAGAAAAGCTCTATTCTTTCTTTTTCATGTTGAGTTTCATTGAGGCTACTACTACTTGAAGAACTAGTACTTGCAATAGAATCCTTACCTTGAAAACGCATGGCTACAATTTTTTTTTCATCTCCCGAATCAGAACTTAGATCAGGTTGTGTAGTTGCAATAGTCTTTGGTTTCCACTTATGGATGAACTTTTTAGGTCTCATTTCAGGATGAAGTTTCCAACAATGGTCTTCATCATGGCCATCTTTTGAACAATTTTTACATGAGAGTTTCTCTCCCTCTTTCTTGACTGAAGCATTGTTTCTTCCATTTCCTTTGAATTTCCTCTTTCCCTTGTCTCCCTTAACAAATGGCTTCTTGCTGCCGTCTTGAGGTTCATTCCTCCCTCTTGCTTCCAAATGAGTTTCCTGTACACAAACTTCATCTATATTTGTAGGTTTAAACATAAGTATTGTGTGTCTCAAGTAGCTATGCAATCCTCCAATGTATTTGAGTAAAGTTTCTTGAGAATATATATCTATACCCAAAATCAAAGCTTTTCTTCTAAATTCTTGAGTGTAGCTTTGCACACTTTTCCCTTTATCTTGTCTAAAATTTTTCCAATCCATAATAGCTTGCTGCGTGTATGCTAATGGATATAATTGTCTTTTAAGCGCAACAATAAAATCATTCCAAGAGGATAAAACTTTACCATGTTTCTTCATGTCCTCTTGAGTTTTGGCTTCCCACCAAATTAGTGCTTCACTTTCCAATCTAAGAGAAGCAAGATGAATCTTAGTTTCATCATCTTTGATTCTTTGTATCCTACAATACACTTCAAATTGATGAATCCAGTTATCCAATTTCTCAGCATTTACCTCTCCATTGTACATAGGCAATTCAAACTTAATATCAAGCCTAAGCAAAGGAGTTTGTGGAGAAATTTTACCATGTTCTTTTGGAGAATTTGGATGTGGTTGTGAAATGGTAGAAGAAGTGGAAGATGGAGGTGAAGGAGGTGGAGTATCACTATTCCCTCCATTTCCTTTTGGAGTTTTATCACCACTATCTTCATTACCTCTTGGAGGATTTGATCTTTCACCTTGCAACCTTGCATTACTTTCTTCAAATAAAACTTTCACCATTTCTATCATATCATAGAAACATCTTTTAAAAGTTCCATCTTCTGAAGTAAGAGTTTCATGACTCTCCTCATGAGCCATACTTGGTGAATGCCTCCTTGAAGCTTGAGTTGATTGTGTAGTTCTCCTTCTTGAAAGTTGAGAACTTGGCTCTACAATTTGATATTATCCTCTTGTGAGATTCAAACTTGTAAGAATAAAAAAACAAACACTTGCAAACAATCAAACCTTCAAAAACCTCACTGTGATACCAACTTGATCTGAAAATGAAGAAGGCTCGTGTGTACAAATTTGCAAGTGAAATAGTATGTGACTTAGGAAATAGGATAAAATTGCAAACACACAACTTAATGAGTTTTTACTTAAACATGAGAAACATAAATAGACATAACAACCATCAAAAGTAAGCACATTAACACAACAAAATGATAAAGGAGTTCACGCCTCCCTTGGGCTACATCTCTTGGTCCAGCTTCTAATGGATCATTTTCATTAATGTTGAAAGTGTAAAAATCAGTGATTTACAATTCTTAGAATGAAAAATAGATGGCTTCAATGGCTCTAGAATTTCCAAAAATCCCTAGCTAGGCTCTTCCTGCACCTGGTTTAGCAAAAAAATGAGAAAAATACAACTTTGGATGTTTTCCCCCAATAACTTGTTGTCTCTTCTCGCCAAAACGCACATGTGTGTGACTAACCTAGCTCCCAAGCATTTCCCGTGTCAAAAACCTAGCACACACACCTATTCCACAAATGGTGGCATAATGTCTAATGCTTAGGGGGCTTGACACCTTTTCCAGTGGAGGTTTCCGTCGCATGGCCCATGTGGCCAAACTCCGACCTAAACTTACGTGCCCAACTAACTATCCATTGGAAAGTTCCTGTGCATTGGTGGTCATATGGCATATGAAAGTGTGGTGACCACGGGCTGTGGCTAAGTCCCAACCCTTTCTTTTCCCAAAAAAAGTTTAATTCACATTCAAATAATACTTTTGGACTATAGAGGTTAATATCCACCATAGGTAGGCTCATAGACCAGCCTTTTCCCAAACTCTTCACCCCATGGAGGTCCCAAGTTTGAGCCCCATAGACTCCAATTTGTTTTTACACTAATAACCAATGACGAGGTGCCATATGGATGCCCCTAGCTAGGCCATGCAACACCTTCCCATTCAACCACCAATATGCCATCTGTCAACCATCAATTGGTCCATGTAAGCACTTTCCAATTCACCTGCCACATTAGCCTCTGCCACATCATAACTTGACAACTCAGATCCTGCCATGTGTCAAGTATGGTCCCACTTCCATGTCAGTAGTATGGTATTCACAGTCAAACTATACAGAATGTACGCACTGTACAATCAACATTTTTTTGCCTGTTTGGAAACATGGACATAACACAATATCTCTTGCATACGGCATTTGTTTGATATTGTTCAAGTTGCATTGGGATCGTGAGGACGAGATCTACGTCATGAATCTATTTTCGAGAAATTCCGAGTACTTTGATTTTTGAGCATATTTTGATCTCCTAGATCATTTGAGGCTGCCTAATAGGTATGTGGTCTTCCTTGATGTAAATATGATGAGTACATATGGAAGGATGGATGCCTTTCATATCCTTGTAATCCCATGCAAAGGATGCAATATTTCTTTTCAACACAACTAGTAATTTATGTTCTTGTTGATTAGTAAGTTTTGTGTTGATTTTGAGTGTTTTTCAAGGGCTTATTTCTACACTCTTGATAGTGGTATTTTCAGTTTTATCTATGAATAGTTCTTCCCATAGTACATTTTCTTATCAACACAATTTTCAGATCCAATTTCATCATTTTTTCCTTCTATTCTCACATCAGCAAGGCATTGGTTTCGCAGGAAATATAAATTGGAGGTGTCTTAATAAATTTTGCTACTAGCCAAGGCTATAGTTATTGTGTATATAAGATAGGTCGTAGTATGGACCATGTATTATTCTTCTTCGTCTTCTACCCACATTGGAATATTTCTTTTCCTTAATGGTTGGGCAGGGAGTAAAGGATAATATGTTTTTGGGATTGGCCATTAGTGATAGTCTTTTTTCTATCCCTATATTGATGTATGTATCTGTTGTGGCCATCCAAGGTATTCCAAATATAATAGGATACCCATTGAATTTAGATTTAGTTTGGAGGACCAAAAGATCAGTGGGATTCTCCCAAGAATCCATAGAGAGCATTATGTCTTCCAACATTCCCTCAGGATTTATTGTGGATCTATTTGCAAGTTGGAGAACAATGGGGGCATTCCTTAAGGGTCCCTAAAGGTTCAATATCAACATGGTATATTGTTTCATAACATTTATAGTATCCTCTAAATACATGAGAGTGTTTTGGATCAAGTTTTTGTTAATGTGCACATTTACTAAAGGGATTCCTAGATCCAAATACTTAGGAACAATTATCCTTCCAAGAATGAGGTTAACTAACTATCCTATAACATTGATTGTAGGGGTGTCCTTTCTCTTTCTCATTGGCCTTTCGATGCATTATTCTTTGATGAATCTATTAAAAATAGACACATCCTTAATGGATTCTAGGAGAGGTATCTTCAAACACAAGCTCTTGATCTCCTAGAAGTTGATTTTCTTAAGATGTATAGGCTTTGCTCACATCTAAAATTTTAGGATAAGGTGGGACTTGAGGCCATGGTAAGATAACATCATTTTTTTCAGGCTCTGAATCCTTTATGAGTTTTGGTTGTTGTTGTAATAGTTTTCCTGATATAAGGTTTATTTCTTGTACATATAAGAAGTAAGTATGATATGTTCCTTCGTTATTGTACAATAGTTGAATCTTATTTTTATTTAGATTGGGGGGATATTGGGCATGTAACTATGGTTTTTTAGGAGAAATACTATTCTAAATAGTGTTATTGGTTGAGGAGGAGGAGGAATTAATGTTGGTTGTTGAAAATTATGGGGCCTCCATCCTTGTGGAGAATGATTCCACTGAGGATTTTGGTTTTGTGGAAAAATAGGGAATGGTTGGTATGGAGAAGGAATAGGTTACCCTTGTTATTTCCATGGATTTGGAACTATATAAGAAGATGGATTGGGATTATTCCAAGGTTTATAATGCATTGTATTATATGCACCAAAATGTTGAGAATGATTGAAGTTCAAACCTTTTTTGAAGGGTCTTGGTGCTCCAAGTCACCTTTGATTGATGAAGCATATTGATTCCACATTCTCCTCTACCCCTTGAAATGTATTTTTTAATCATGGAAAATAAGGAACATTTTCAGTTGCATGACCTTCTCCAAAAATAACACAAACATCTATAAGGTTAAGAGGAAATTCGTTCCTAGAATTCCTTTTGGTGCATCTATGGAAAAAGAGAGCTAATGTATTTTTCGCTTCCTCTTGTTTCTTCTTGATCTGCAAGGTATCCATTTGCATAGCTAAGGAATGAAAAATGTTAGTTTTTTTATCCTCTAATAATCCCCCCATTTCATTTTTTATATGGATTCTAGGGTTAGAATATTGAGATACCATCCCTTTACCATTTCTATCTTTCTTCCTTAAGGATCTGGAATGATTCTTGAAGTTTTGATTGATATCATCATAATCCATCCGGTAGATATCTCCATTTGATAAGAGGTTCAATATTTCCATGAGATCTTCTCTTACTCATTTGAGTAAGAAAAGATTGAGTGAATCCTCATCCATAGTGCATTTGTGAGATCTTTTATAGCTTAGTTAAATTGTCTCTTCAAATTCATCTAAAGATTCATCAAGTCCTTGAGTCATTTTGAATATCTCATCTCTTTTATCCCTTTCTCTATTATAGTCCTTGTACTTTTCCCTAAAGGTGTTATTCATTTGGTCCCATCCTATGATTTTGTTTCCCTCCATGCTCATGAACCATGTTAGAGTTGAATCCTTCAGATTAGAGGGAAAGATTTTGAGATTTTGTTCATATGTGGTATAATCACAAGTCGTGGATATAACTGCAAACTCGAATAAGAAGGTGTCAGGATATTCTGAAACAAGACCATGGAAATGAGGTAAGTAAGAAGGATTAATATTTTTTATTTTATTTTCTCCATTGGTTTCTCATATGGGAAACTTAAAAACTTCTACCATCTCTTCTTCACCAACCATGGCATGAGGTGATGGAGATTGACCTTCTTCTGAGACACTTTCAAATTCTCTAGCTTCTCTTTCCAAGAAGTTTTCAAGTGTTTCAGAATTAGTTTCTAGATTACTTGGACCTATTTTGGGGGAAAGGATTTTGGGTAAAAATTTTCCTTTCTTATCTCTAGGTCAATTCACTCTTCAACATAAAGGAAATGAACCTATTTTATTTTTCCTTTTCATACAATTCTAAAATGCAAAGAATGTGACAAGGAGTTATCGATACTCACTCAAAGTGAATGCACTTGAAATTTTACACTACATAAATTCTATAGTGAGGTTGTCCTTGTGTCTTACTATTCCTACTCCTCCAAGTCACTGAGAAAATAAAATAAAATGAAATGATGTGCAATCTTTAACACCTCCCCGACAACAATTCCAAAAAGTGGCGGGCCTTAGAATAGAAGCAATAATGCTACTGCCTCCTTAACTTGTTACTTTAATTGTCAATCCAGGGTTCATACAAACTTCATAGGTGTTGTGAAAAGTATATGCAAAGTGCGCTGATAACAATATAGGTTTGAAACTAGCCAAGGGGTTTATTGCAAGAAATCTAATTGTAACTTGTGCAAAAAAATATGAATTGCATGAAAACGTAAGCTACTTGTATGAATGTAAGAAAACCAAATGAAAGAGTAACTAATCTATATTCAGTAAAGCTATTTAGTCTAATTAAAGGAAACATATTGAGCTATAAGAATAAACCAAACTGATTATAAAGAAATGAAACTAATTATTGTTGCATGAAATAAGATGAACTATTGTATGGAATCAATGAACCTAATTATGTATAACCATTGAGACAACAACAATCCATGTGTTATCTTATTAACTAATGTTGACTTCATGAAAATATGAGTAACAAATTAAAAAAAATTAACTAAAGTTGTCTTATAGGAAGTTTCTACAAGAACCATAATAGTTCTACAAGAATTGTAATAGTCCTTGGTGAAATCATGAAGATGGGTTACACTTTTGCTTGTTTTATCAGAAAAAAATTGTATTTTCATAAGTTCTTCAACTTCCGGCATACAAAAGTATTTTTTTTTATTTAGAATTTCACTTTACAGTAAAAAAAAAACTTGTGAATAATTTTGTTAGCTTTGCAATGACTATTTTTCAATTTTTTTTATCATGATTTGATATGTCAATTTGACAATTGTTTAACAGTATGTTCCTTAAACATAAAATGAATGATAATGAGTTACTTTTTCCTACAACAATGTATCTATTATTAAACTTATGTTTTTAAGAAACGAAATATACTACAACAATCTACAGAGACTCTATTTTATTATGACTATAATTTTGAATCTAACAGATGAATATTATAATTTCTAGTATTTTTTGAAGTTGACCAAGATGAAAACATTGCATATTTTAAACACATGTTTTTCTACACCTTTTATCTTTCTTAACGTTTACTTAAAACTAAAATATAAATATACCCTTTTGAAAATAACAATTTAAGGATTATGAATACATATTTTTCTAAATTTTTCACTATATATTTTTAGAGATACCGATATTTCATTTCACCGAATCATAATGTTTGTTGAAAATATTATGTAGTGTTTTTTTTTAATTAAATTAAATTAGATAAAAATAAAGAAAATGAAAACAAATTATAGGAATTGAAAGTAGATTCAATTTTGGAAATGTTGGTGTCATTTTCGAAACCAAATTCTTAGTATTTGCAGGAGTCCACAACCTCCGAAGTTTAGGTAAGCTTGGGGAAATTCTCTGGTTTTTGTTTTCAGTCCTAATTTCATGTTTTCGGCCGAAAGACTAAAATCTAATGGAAACCGTCAAAACTTAACGGTTTCCAAGGTTTTCGGTCGAAAAAACCTTCTTTCGGCCGAAAGGCTGTTGAGCTAATTCCGTCGGTTGAAAAAAATGAAAAGACACGTCGTATCATTTCATTTCGCCCCAAATTGTATAAATGGAATTTCGGCCGAACACATTTAACACAATTTATTGGATGGACAGACATATATGAACTCGGGGATAGGGATTTCAAAGAATTTCTATTACTGATTGTAGCTGTATTCTTTTCATTCTTTCTTTCTTTATTCCCTTTGTTCCATAGGCTTAATCAGAGGATCGATATCGATACATGATGGTTTTCTAGAGCACCTAAACAAAAATTCGAATCATCTTTTTGATTTTTGTTGAATAAGGTAATTGATGTTTGTTCAAGTTTTTATTGGAATAACAATTTATATGTTGAAAGATAAATGTTAAACATTTTTTCAAGGTGAAGTCTTTGTTGAAGATATCTTTTATAGATAACTATAAAAGTTATGGGAAACAAAAGTTTGCGCAAGAGAAAATTTGATCGCACTGGAGATGATACTCGCCAAATCGAACAAAGGAAAGAGCTT
>JASDQU011179180.1:34477-46328 GCA_032191745.1 Picea mariana | reverse complement strand
ATATAAAATAAAATAAAATAAAACAATATGTGTGTGTGTGTGTGTGTGTGTTTCTTCTTAAGAGGTCACAGGTTCAAATCCAGAGGGGGTAGGGTATGTATACCTTCGTAGACTTTACCAGTCAAATCGCTGGGCAGAAGGGAGTCCCTTGTCCCACAAACAAGGAGATCTCATACACCAATTTAGTGTGCTGGCTTGGAAGTGACCTTAAAAAATAGATTATTATTATTATTATTATATATATTATTTTATATTTTATATTTTATTTTATATTTCTATTTCTATTTATTTTTATTATATATATATATATTAAATTATTATCCCAAGGCATAAAACATTAAATCAGGTCACCCTCTTCTGCACGTTTTCATAATTTTTTAATTAATATCCCCATAAAACATAATATTTTTTTGTTATAAGTTTCTATGCATTTTGGGAATAAGGTTTCCAATATAAGTTAATATAGTTTCCCAAAATTTCTAGAAAGTATGACCAGGGGTAGTATGTTTAGGTTTAAGTAGGAAATGGGGAAAAATAAAAAGGGGTAAAATATGTACAAGCTAGGTTTAGTAAGAAAAATGAAAAAAAAAATTGAAAAATAAAAATGAAAATCGTAAAAAAATAAAATTAAAAGGAAATTTGATTTGTTTTTCTTTTATTATTATTATTTTATTTTCATTTATGAGAATAATATGTATGGGTTAAATGGCAAAAATGATTAGTTTATTAAACCTACATGGTTTATAAAAGAAATAAAATTAAATAAAAAATAAATTAAATAGAATACATAAAATTGAATAAAATGTATACATAAATATTTACAAAAAAAAATAAAAAAAAATTAGAATTAAAATAAAATATAAATAAAAATAACATAAAATAAAAAATATATACAAAATTAAAATAAAATATTTACAAAAGAATATACAAAAATTAACAAAATAAAATAAAATAATATAATATAATTAAAAATTAGGAAAATTAAGAGGAAATTAGACAAAATTCCCTATAGAGTTATCAGCTCAACGAGAACTCTATAGAGTTCTCATTTTTTGGAGGTCGCATTTTTTACCTATGTTTCAAAAAATGGTTCTACCGGTAGCACAATGTTTTTGCGAGGTGGTTAAAATTGCAACTTAATTGAAACAGTTGCCCTGACCATTGTCTTGACGACAATACCATTGCATACAATTGACTCTCAAATTGAAAAGTGATGCTAATGGTAGCACCCTTCTGATTTTTGAAGTTATTGCTACTTAATTGAAACAGTTGCCTCGATCATTGGTACTATCTCGAACAAAAAACTTCAAATTAACTTGTAAATTGAAAGTGGTATTTTATTTATTAATCAATTTTATTTTATTTTTTAAATTTACATTAAAAAATAAAGAAATTGAAAAAAGAAACTCCACATACTTTTTTTTCTTTAAAGCAAAAAAATGAATTTTTTTGAAAGAAAACAAAAACATGTTTAAAAAATAAAAAAAACAACACATTTTTTTTTCTTATAAAAAACATATTTGTTAATAAAAAAACCCATTTTTAAAATGAAAAATTGTATTATTTAATGAAAATACACAGTTTTAAAATGAAAAACACACCTTTTTTTTATAATTAAAAAACATTTTTATTTTTATTTTATATTATTTATTAAAAACACAATTTTTGTTTTTTTAAATTTAAAAAACAAACAAAAATTAAAAAAAAAAAAACCATAAAACATTAATAGCATATAACATTTAAAACATAACATAAAAAAATATAACATTAAAAATATTAATAAAATATAACATATAACATTAAAACCATTAAAAAATATAAGATTAATACAACATAATTATATAGAATATAACATAAAAAAACAACATATAAAAATAAAACAAAAATACAACATAATCATATAAAACATAATATAAAATTAAAACATATAACAATTTTATTTAATATAACACACAACGATTATTTTAATATAACATATAACAACTTTATTTTAATATAACAAATATAAAACAAGAGAAAGGGGGAAGACGCATCGCGCCCTCCTGCCTTTCCCTTGTTTTATATTTATAAAACAATGGAAAAGAATGAGTTATAAAATAAAGGAAAGGCAGGAGGGGGCGATGTCCAACATCACCCTTCCCCTTTCCAATTCATTCCATGAGGTTTCATGCCATGAGGTGGAAAGGGGAGGACGATGATGGGCATCGTCCCCTCCCCCTTTCCACCTCGTTCCATGAGACCTCATGCCATGAGGTGGAAAAGGGCAGAGCGATGATGGGCATCATTCCCTCCTCCTTTAATATATTAAAATATATTATCTGTTATTTTGTTATATTAAACTTTGTTATATAAAAACACATTATATATTATATGTTATTTTGTTTTTGAGGGGGCGATGGCTGACATCACCCTCCCCCTTTCCACCTCATTTCATGAGGCTTCATGCCATGAGGTGGAAAGGGGTAGGGTGATGTTGGGCATCGCCCCCTCCCCCTTTATTATATTAAAACATATTATATGTTATTTTGTTATATTAAACTTCGTTACATAAAAACACATTATATATTATATGTTATTTTGTTCTATATATATATATATATATATATATATATATATATATATATATATTTGAAGGAATAATTCATACTTGTGATAATTATATGTTGAAATTATTATTAATGTAAGTAGACTTATTCTAAAAGTCTACTTATGTTCAAAGATGATGACAATGAGTGAAGTTAGGGATGGAGATATTCTTGGAGATAGTTGTGGAGATTGTTATGGTATATTGGACATCTCGTTATGAGAACCTCAATGCTATATTATGAAGCCTCACAAATGTATTGTATGTAAGAGAGATATATCATTATTTTGTACATTAATGAATATGTGAGTTTTGTGTGTATATTTGTGTTCTTATGATGATTTTTGTGTGTCATTATTTGTTGCTCTGCTGCTCATAATTCCTACATTTGGTATTAGAGCCAATGCTGTCACGTTGTGCAAATAAGGTATTAATTGTTGAAAGAGTACATGAGTGAGAGGGTGACCTGCATGAAGGATCTTTCCAGTGGTTGGGAAAGCATGGAGTTTGCAGAGTGGGCGACAGTGTATTGCAACGTCGACTGATATATAGCAACGTGAATTGGTGCATGGAAGTTTGAGTGGTGAGATCTTCAGATTGGTGCGTGGATAGAATGCTGAGTGGTGCAAGTGCTTGTGAGTTATGAATTTTTAAGTTGTTTAAATGGACTCCACTTAAACAATTAGTCACAGAGAGGAACCACCAGTTCACATGATTAAAGGAGACACTGTAGAAGTTACAATGAGTAATCTGCATGTTAAAATCTGTCATGTAAATATTGTAAGGTTGGGCCATCAAATATTGGAGAGGGAGAGCTTAGAGACCAAGTCCGTTGGTGCACTACGTTTCATTATTTATTAATTATTTGAGCATGTTCATGTAAAAGTTGCGTGAGGATGGACTTCAATGGTGACTTGTTGCTTAACAACCAAACGTTCACTTGCATCAGGCGAATTGCTCTCCCCGAAACCTGAATTTGATGAAGTAGTTCCAAGCCTCCTGCTTAGCCTCAACGACCATGCTCTTCGCCAGAGTAGTTGGATAAACCTCCTCCTTCGAGAATCTCCTAAATCTGTCCCTCTAGATGTATTTCATCTTCTCCGCACAATATTAAGCATTAATACTATCATTGTCATCAATCCTGATATGACGAACATGCCCCAGAACTACCGAGCGTGAAGTTGGCTGGAATATGATGGGAATCATATCTGTAGATAAGTATTGAGAAACTCAGGGAAGCTTCCTATATCCATGAGATGGAGTCATGTTTTTTCAGATCAGAAAGAAATCCAAAAGTGCAGCGTGTGGACATTTGAGGACAAGCTAGAGAGAGCCAACAATAAGTTTTTGTTGTGTGCAGTGCGTGAACATGAGCACAAGCCAGAGAAAATATGGATTCATAATTTAGTATTCGGATGAGAAGCATATAGACCCGCGCATGAAATTCAAGAGAAGGAAACCAAAAAAGGAAAATCAAAGGAAGAGTCATAGTTGTTTTTGTTGCATGAAGGAATTGCAGATTCTAGAGAAGGAAAGCAGTTGAACGTGGGAACTCCAATTATATAGTGCATGTGTTAATCATGTCTATTGTTGTAATATCACTGGCATGTGGTTCCCATAATCCATGATCCGATGAGGAGAAAAACATGGTGCAACGTCTACTGGTGTGAGTTTATGTATATTGAGGAAGCAACTAGTGCGTGGACCGAGGAAGCTTGACGCACGGTGTATGTTTTTGCTACTGTGTATGGTTTGGTGTAATTCTTTGTTGTTGCATGGATCCTGGACTTACATGTGAGCTTCTGTGTGCGATCTAAAGTGTTGGAGAAGAGATTTTGTTACATCGAGTTACTAAATGGACAAGCGTGGCTATTGGTGAATGCGTGGACTGAAAAAAAGAAAAGCCCGGAGCATCATTTTTTGAGTGGAGCGTGCCACTGGTTTGAAGAGACCGGCATGCAAATGGTTTGAAGAGACGTGTGTTTGGGAAGAGGCATATGGATCATATGGTCCATTTTTAAAATGGTGTGAGTTCAACAAAGTAATGCGTGCAAGGTGTGATTGAGTTTAGTTTTCTTTTAACATGTGAGAGAGTGATATTTTAAAAAGTTATTTTTTTAAAAGGGGTGAAAGTTCATGTTAGAGTTTTTTACCTTATTTTGAAGTCACATTAAAGATACCGATCATGTAAGAGTGTGCACACTATCATTATTTTCAAGAGATGTCTTTGATAAATAGTTGATGTAAAGAGTTTTTTTTTGTCAAAGTCAAGTCCATTCATTGTATGAGAGTCGTTAAGGTCAAGAGTTGAAGTCTTTCTTATGTTATGAAATCTTGGAAAATTGATAGTGTCAAATCAAGTTAAATATTGAGCATCAAATGCAAGTGTGATTAGAAGATTTTGGGTGTAATGAGTAAAAAATTTAAGTGATGTTGAGAGTCTAGAGTCAAATTAAAGTGAAGATTGATGTTAAATTTAAGGCGTCAAAGTCAAAGCACATCATTGAAGTTAAAAGGTGAAACTGTCATTAAAGTCTTGTAAAAGTTTCTATTTGAAAACAAAGTTTCAAGTGTTGCTATAGTGGAACTTTTTGGATGCATGTTCGGTGGTACCCGACACCCAAATATTATTGTTGTTTTTTGAAAGAAGGGTGCATGATCGGTTGCACCCGACACCCTGGTTATTGTGTTTTTTCTTCAAAAAACGAGCGTGATTATAAGCGAGTGTGATTCCACAATTCATAATGGGAAAAGGAGGGAAAAAACTTCAAACAACTAATCAAGAAATTGAATTATTACAACAAGACCTTGAAGATGATTTGCAAGAAATAGATAGATTACAAAAACAAAATCAATCAATAATTGGAAAAGTTGCAGAATTCAGGACACGAGACAATGAACTCTATCATGAATTTGTTTGTTCTGCTACAAAACACATTGATACACTAGAAGAAAAATTGACATCACTAGATAAATTTATGGATGATATTTTTAAAATTGAAGATCAAAAGGACAAATTGATAGAATCACTACAACAAGAATTATTGACAAAGGAGAATGTATAATCAACACTCACAAATGAAGTCAAGCAACTACAAAAAGAAAAATTAAAGTGTGATGCAATGTGTGATACTAGTGACTTGATTTATAAGATTGACAGTTCGGGTGATTCTTGTTTTCTGGTGGATGATAATGATGTTGATGTACATATATCTCTCTCTTGTTTGGAGGCTCCAAATGATGATGCTCAAAATGATGATGATGATAGTGATGATGTTGAAATAGGTTGCTTTGAAAAACATACTAAAGGAATAGGTTCAAAACTTTTGAATAAAATGGGTTATGATGGTAAAGGTTTAGGAAATAATTCTCAAGGTATTAAGAAGCCCATACAAGTATATGTAAGACCAAGAAATGCAGGCCTTGGTTACGAAGGAAACACAAGAAATGACGACATCAAATTTGTGAAAGTAGAATCATCGACAACAAATGAATCATCTACAAGTAGCAGTAGAAGCAATGAACCTGGTGAAACAACCACAACATCCAACCAAGTAAAAAAACATGATCAAAAGAAGAAAGAATGTTTTAGTTAGTGTGGAAGAATAGGACATACCAAAGAAAAATGTTGGAATTTATATCCATGCATTATTTGTGGTCTTAAAAATCATTATCATCAAAAGTGTTTGGAACAAAGAAATTTCAAAGCCTCATATACAAGTAAAATGTGGATGGATAGATGTCCTTGAATGGAAAAGTGTTATGTTCATGTTGAAAGGATTTTACAGGTTGAAGTCTTCAAATGTACGCCAATATCTTCCATATAAAGTTCATGAGTTAGTTGGTCCCCCAAAGGTCAGTTGTCATTAAAGTCAGTTGTACATGTTTAAGAAAGAGTTGTCAGTTTATTGAGTCATTTTATTGGTTCGTGGTAACCCAAAAACCACTTTGTAATTTCAGATGCAAGTTTGTGGTCAGTTGAAACCACTTGATGTAATGAATGGTTCGTGACAATGCGAAACTAGTTTAAGTTTGTAATGGTTACGAGTAAGATGAGAAAACCGAGGATATGATGTATTGGTTGAGGGTAAGTCGTAGAAAACTCATAGAAGGTCAAGGGTAAGCTATAAATTCTTGATATGAAGATGATGCAGTGAAGATGATTGACTTAGATGTAGATCAGGAAGACAACGTCAAATGAAGAAACAAATGTAGATGAACAAGAATGAAGATGATGCATAAGACTAAAGGTGATGCAAAATACAAAAGACACAAATGAAGACAACTCAAATATCCGAGTTGAATCACAAGTATTCATTAAGGGGGAGTATGAAGGAATAATTCATACTTGTGATAATTACATGATGAAATTATTATTAATGTAAGTAGACTTATTCTAGAAGTCTACGTATGATCAAAGATGAGGACAATGAGTGAAGGTAGGGATGAAGATATTCTTGGATATATTGTGTAGATAGTTGTGGAGATTGTTATGCTATATTGGACATCTCGTCATGAGAACCTCAATGCAATATTATGAGGCCTCACAAATGTATTGCATATAAGAGAGATGTATCATTATTTTGTACATTAATGAATATGTGAGTTTTGTGTGTATATTTGTGTTCTTATGATGATTTCTGTGTGTTAATATTTGTTGCTCTATTTCTCATAATTCCTACACACACACACACACACACACATATATATATATATAATGTTTTCTATATGTTTTATTTTTTATGTTTTATGTGTATTATATCTGTATATTTTTAATGTTTTTAATATGTTTTATGTTTATTATATTTTTATATTTTATTGTTGTTATTTTGTTTTATTTTTTCAAGTTATAATATATTTTATAACTTTTTGTTATATATATATATATATATATATATATTATGTTATAGTATATATATGATATTTTTTTAATGTTTTTAATGTATTTTTTTTTGAATTTTTTATATAAGTTAGTTTCTATATATTACTTGTCATAATCAAGGGAAATATACAATCTGATGGTTCTTAGTTCTAGATCCTGGACTATCTCGAAGGGAAACCAATCCTTTAAGAAAAAATAGGCTATAAACCCATAGACTTGTCCTCAGTTTTGGAGCCTGGACTTCCATGTAGGGAAACCAGGCCAACCCTTTAATCAAAGAAAGACTGTAATCATGAAGGCAAGTTTAAAAAGCAAAATGTAACTTTCTAGACACTATATTTCCATGCAGGGACTAACCAAAAGAAAATTGATAGACTTGGGATAAATAACTAACATAAAACCAAAAATATTGAAACCTTTTTTCAGGGGTCATGGAATCTGACCTGGAGGCGGTGTTGTGTCCTTCAGCAAGATAATCCCCATGTTGTCCACCACAGGCGAAACCACTGTCACTGGACCAGCCTCTGGAGTGAAGAGTGAGTGAAGAAGGGTAGTCACACACTCCCCTGATGATCTATTAAATCCATCTTGAATCTCATGTCTTCCATATCATGACACAATTCGAAGACCAGGTCGTCCAGAATGTGCACAGTGTCCAAAAGCCATGCATAATACTCACATGGATGGATGGTCATAGTCGGTATGGAGTTGTGTTTCGTTGCTTTCGTGGTTGGCCAAAGGTGCATAGTATGCTCCAAAAGACATGGCCTATTCACAACCAAACCAAAGTGGGGTAGAGCCACGTCCTTACCAGGATGAGAGTTTACCATGGAGGCCGGAGGTCGAGAATGCAGAGATGATGGAGCGTGGGGATGTGCAGAAGTGCTAGAGGTGGAGGGGATATCTCGAAAAGGCCCATAAGTAAAGCCCAGGGAGTTTCTAAGGCTGTCGAACCATTCAATCAGACAATAAAAAGGAGAGTGAGGAATTACCTGTTCACCCGGGGAAGTAGAAGACAACGACGAAGAAGAACCTCCAGAGTTGTTGTTGTGGGAGGAGCTCCTTACTAGTCTGCACACCATGTGGCCATAGGAACAGTACTAGGTAGAGCCGTGCTTAGGGCGCCCACACTGGCAGGGAATAACTAGAAATACAATAGACCAAAGGGGAGCAGAAGAAATCAACTGGTGCTGGGTGAGGATGTGGAGCGAACTTCGAAAGTGATCAGGTGAAAGGATAAACATGCACTTAAGCTTGCTATCATTGATAAAGAATTTAAGTGCATGAGGTGACATAACCATTAAGACAACCATCTCCATTAAAATGGGAGTGAGGCGAGAGTGCAGAGTACTCGCTAGAAGTACGCAATGGGAAGATTTCCCATGGGGGGACAAATTAATATGGGCTTGGGCTTCCATGGTGCATGCTACATGGTAGCTCCAAGTCCCATCCTCCCAACCACCACCATTAAATCCATTCACTGCGTGACACCCCATCCTGAGATTAACATTTTTAATGTTTTATGTTATATGGTATTTTTTTTCTCAATTTTATTTTGATTTTTAATTTTTTTTCCAAAATTTTTTGTGTTTATTTTGATAAAAAATGGTGTTTTTTTTTTATTAAAAAAAAAAAAAAATTGTGTTTTTCATTTAAAAATGATGTATTTACATTTTATAAGACATTTTTTCATTTAAAAAAATGGGTTTTTCATCAACAATTCTGTTTTTTTATGTCCATTGGATGTAGCTTGGGTGGTTTGGAGGAATGGTTGTTATCCTCCCCACCCAGGTTCAATTCCTTGTAAGTGACATGTGATACCCTTAATGGGTCTATAAGATAATCTTGTTGTTGAGTATGCTACTCCTATTGTTGAGAAATCAATATCTCGCCAATCCTAGCCTCCCCATGTTCTCTCGCGAAATTTAGGGGGTTTTTCCATGGACATAGCGGGTTACTGGTCTTCGGTGTTGTGAACCAAAAAAAATAAAAAATAAAAATTTTTATAGAAAATGTGTTTTTTTGCTTTAAAGAAAAAAATAAATATGCATGTGGAGTTTATTTTTTCAATTTATTTATTTTTTAATGTAAATTTACAAATAAAATAAAATTGATTAATAAATAAAATACCACTTTCGATTTACAAGCTAATTTGAAGTTCTTTGTTTGGGACAATGCCAGTGATCGAGGCGACTATTTCAATTAAGTAGCAATTTTGACTCCAAAAATAAGAAGGGTGCTACTTGTAGCATCACTTTTCTATTTCAGGGTTAATTTTATGCAATAGTATTGTTGTCAAGATAATGATTGGGCGACAATTTCAATAAAGTCACAATTTTAACCACCCTACAAAAAAAGGGTGCTACCGGTAGCACCATGTTTTGAAACATGGGTTGATTTTGGTGTTTTTGACACAAAAATATGGGTTTTTTTGCACCAGAGTTCTCATTTTTAGGTCACAGTTCTCGTTAAGTTGGTAACTTTGTTCTCCCTCAAGGTAGGAAAAGAGATAACATTAGGCTCAAGAAGTAGAGGATTAGGCTATAGGTTAGAAATTTTAGTAAGTTTCCCATTTCCTTTTGCTTATAAAAGAAAAAGTAAAGGGGGATTGTTGTGTCCACAACAAATGGAGATATAATGGAAGAACCAATTATCTTTGTCAATAGAAGTTTAGGGCCTATACTTCAGATCTAATTTTTAAATATAACTTCAACAAGACTGTAGATAATTTTCTAATAGTTATGGGAAGGTCACGATAACGCAAAAATTCTAACAGATATAACCCAATATTTCTAGTACTTGTAATCTAACACACCCTTTTCAAAGAGCCAAATAATGAGATAAATTCTTTTACTGGCTGCACACTTCAGATTAGCTTTGGTTCAACCATGTGTTTTCACTTTGATAACAAACAAACATCTACGTAAGTGTGTTCCTTATCTCTCTTTTCCCGACATTGCTTCGCTTCCAGTGAGCGTCCATAGCCCCAATGAAGTTTCCTTGGTACCATACAAGCGTAGAACCACTGCTAGCAAACATCCATAGCCCCAACGCGTTTACTTGTACTTCCCACACTATTAATGGTGATTTCAACTTCCTTTTAATTTCAAAGTATGCTCACCCTTTTAGATTTAAGATATATATGCATATGCACATAGGGTGTGAAGGAAGTAGGGTGATAGAAGAGTTGTTTTGATTTTGATGCAGTGCCCCACTTCATTAGGGTCTGCTGACCTCCTGGTCACTGGATATTCTCAATCTTTGGGCAATTCATAAGATGATATTTTAGTAAGGTTTGAGATTGCGAAATGCCTTATGATGCACAATTTGATAAGGCAAAGAGGAAAAACTGACAGTTATGGAGGCCATCAAAAGAATCATTAAAATGTCTCCAAACCTCTACTAGATCAAAAATTGAAATGGGAGTATATAAATGAGACAAAATATATCTCTAATCAACTATTAAGTTGGCGACAATCTTGGTTTATCAATCCAAAAATGTCGCAAAGGAACCTGAGCATCCAAGTTTAGATTAACACTTCCGTATGTTGCCTTCATTCCAAGAGAAAGGATTCATAGTTGTTGGTTGCACAAACCATTTTCCCAAACTGCACACAAAAGAGAATGGTGTGATCAGTTCTTAGATAGTTTAGGAAGAAATCCTTTTATGAAATGACCGACTTATTAAAATGAAATTAAACTAAAAAATAAAAGTAAAGACCAAAATTAAAACTAATCCTAGGAAAAACATGCTAAGCTATTGTAAACTTAAAGTAAGTGGGATGTCATAAAACTTATGCAAATTCCAATGCTGTCAACAAGTATTCATATTCTATTCATTCATCCAAATATCACAACCTTCTTCTTGAGATATAAGCACTATGTGCTTTCCCTCAATATTTCCTTCAACAAAAGACTAAGTTCCATTGATTGTTGTGAGATGTGAATCCTTGGACACAATGTCCTATTCCTGAAGTTAGAATCAATCAAATTAAGCAAACAAGACCATAAGACTTCAATCCCATCCATATTGTGAAGATACCATTCCACCAACAAACATTAGTCATAAAAATATGATTGAAAACTTATTACCATTGCACCCCAAGGTAAGTGTTTCCTTTGATTAGTAACAATAACAATGTGAAACATTTGTATGATCACCTTCAATATTGTGAAAGGAAAGAGGAAATAATCATGGAAAAGATAACAATCAAGATACTTTGGAAAGGTGAAAATGACCTTAGGTTACAATCTAGATGGATTGAATTCCCAACCCAAATGAAACATAAAATTATAAATAAAAATTGAATGAAGTATTTTGGATCAGATTCCCAATAAGTGATAAAATTGGAATGATGGGAAAGTCCATAAAACTGATAGCTTCA
>JASDQU011179179.1:9489-26230 GCA_032191745.1 Picea mariana | reverse complement strand
AAAAAGAGGAATACTTGGAGTGAGTGGAAATCTCACATATTATTTGTAAAATGGGAAATTAGTTTTATGTGAGAATACAACTCACAAATTAGTTTCCTAATTTTAAGAGGAAATTGGTTTCCTAGTCTTAAGGAGGAAGTTAAGGGTATCATGAGTTGGTTTGGACTCTTCCTCACTTTATTACAAGTGGATTCCTAGTCTCAAGGAGGAAGTTAAGGGTCTTTCTCATTTTTGTCCTTGGGTAGGTACTAGATCCTAAATTCATGGATCTTGTCTTTTTGGATTATGGAGCTACCAAAAATTATTTAAACCCCTTTATTGGGAGAGATTAAAAAAGAGGCTATGAGAGGATTTTTGGAGGCCCTTTAAAGGCTCTTTTGCAGAGCTCTTTGAGGAGAGAAACAAGCACTCATGTTTGTGGTTTGTATGTAACCCCCTTTTGGGAGAATGTCGTCTTTCTGGTGTCTAAAGAACTGTGTCGCCTTTTTGTGAGAATATTCCAACCCTGTCAAAGGAAGGATAACGAAGCGATTTGTATTTCAGCAAATCCGAAAACATAGCCATACTAGTGAACTTCATTAACAATCGTGATCTCTTGTCATGTGTTTTTCTTTCATCTCATGTTTCCTTATGCATGATTTATTTCTGCAATTATGTTTTATTAAATGCACTAAGTAATGGATTATGAGACAAACATAATATTTCATCGAGTTATATTCAATTTGGATTCAAGTCTTCATAAGCACTTCAATTTCACCTTTAATCCAATCAAGTTCAATTAAAGTGATCTTATAATTGATCCTTCATTAAGTGAACCTATAACCAAATCAGGTTGATATCAAGGTACCCCATATTCAGATCAACTATTTTATAGATGCAAATAATATTGAGAGATGTTTTCCTTTATTTTATTAAATAAAGGTTATTATTAATAACGGACAGGAAATCCTTTTACTTTTCTTTCTAAAAGAAGAAAACGTTATGTACTACTTTTGATAACCACTTATGTCTATTGCATGGACTTACTTTCCAATAATATATGGATGTTGGTGTTTCCTCTGGTTTTCCAAGACACCTCCTTTCCAACGACTTGTTTTTCTAGTGCATTTTTTGTAAGATTTTACGTTCTCTACCATAACTTGGAATAAACTAGAGAGGTTGCATCATTATCAAATATTGCAGTGTCCTAAATCATTCCAAAATATCCTCTTGGGATTCAACTTCTAAATTCAAGCTTATATTGCAGGAAAATTGGTTGAATAGGAGGAAGGGGTTTTGCACTGTGGGATTCCTACCTGGTCAGAGGAGTTGGAGAAAATCTTGTCTTGTAAATATGAAATGTGAACTATTACATATACATCTAGCCAACTCTTATAAAATTAAAATGTATAGATTCAATTGTGCCTTGATGGAATGCCTAAAAAATATTTAGTGGAGCTAGTATGACCTTGCCTTGTTGTAGCAACATGGCTCACACATATGCTGAAGGCATTACCAAATATAGGTGTTCAGGATGTAACTCATCAATGCTTGTTGGAACCATTTTTTATGGTCATGAAATCATCCAGGAATTTGGAAAAAATAATCCTTGCAACACTTACTTCAACTAGCTTTATTAATGATTCAGGTAATCTTAGTTTTTTTTTTCTATTTCTTATTAGAATTATTAGGTTGTTTCTAGTTCCAAGATAGTTTTTTGAATTCTATTCTTTGTTCATTGAAAAGAACATAGGGATTAAAACATTTAGGTGCATATGTAAAGGGAATATGCAAACCTTGAAGCCAATTAAGGAAATTCTCCTTAGCAGGAGTTGTTATACTTAGATCTCTCCTTGACATGTCATTTGTAAACATTTTAAGTCCCATCCCCCGTTATGATCTTACAACATTGTGACACATGCTTCTTTATACTAACAATGGCATAAATCCTTTGGGTACCAGTCCAAGATTTGCAATTTTGTAAAATTAGCTCAAGTATTTTCTAGTGTGATTGGAGAGGTTCACTCACTTATTTTGGAGATAGAATATTTAGTGGCCATTCTGATGGCACATTGAATCTTAACTTCAAAGTAGAACAACCGATTTCTAAACAAGCTTAAAAAATTATTCATGTAAGTTATTTGCTAATTTACAATTTCAACTTAATATAATCAAAATAATTTTAGACTTAATAGATTTAGTGCAAAGATGAAAACTTATAGATCTATTGGTAATTGAATTTATCTTATATTATATAACAATGAAAATTTTCTTACAGAAAAGAAAAATCTCCATTCTTTAAATTGTCTAAGTAGAGCATGTCCTCAAATATATTGTTTCCTAAGTTTGACGCCCTAGTATCCTACATAAATCCTTGTTGGGGTTGAAACCTAGGAATTTTTATTTTCGAGAAATTAACTTCCCATAGTAACAATATAGGAAGATTTACAAATCACAAAAATAAAACTTGCAATAATTACCTTGTCAAGTTCCCAGGACAATGGAGGTACAACCTACAAGGTATTAAGATGATCGGCTATGAAACTTATTTAGAGTAAATCATCATTGTAGTCCGAACTACTTCCACTTTTTTGGTTGGGAAACTTTGAAACCTCGCCAAAACATATGCATCATCGAACATGGTCAATAATCTTTGAAAGGAGGACAAATTTATAAAGAGTCTTGAAGGCTTAAATTATCATATTAGAGTATAAAATGTTGTTTTGTTGTTCAAACCAAATTTATCTATACATTCAGTTTTCTACACCTGGGTTACATATGTTGACTCCTCAAGTTGAATTTCAACATAGTGGTGCAACTTCAACAATTAATCCATATTTCTTGTTTCAAAGAATTCAATAGTGTTTTTGATCTCCATAATTTGGGTTGCAAAGAATTGTGTATCTTCTTCTATCAATCAAAAAGAAGATGACCTATATTAGAAATTGAAACCAAATATCAAGACAACATTTCCACCCTGAGACTTACAAGTCAGTGATACTAGAACCCTTGTCACATTATGGGATTCTAGTTTTGATTGTTTCTTGTAGATCAAGGAGTATTTCTCTATACCATGCTATGAAATAGATGTGTGTGTACCTTGAAACATACAACTTGATTCCTAAAATAAGGCAACAAAATTGAAAAATAAAAGAACACAATTAACCTTCTAGTTATTTTTTCAATGGATTCAAGCATGCCTTGGGTACCGTTAACGTTGCCACCACCAAAAACAATTCTATGAGCTTGTAATGATTTGCTTGTTTGGATAGCCCCCTCTTCTTTACCCTTCAAAAATCTATAGATGTTACCTATTTGACTTGATCTCTTCAAAATTTTATTTGATCTCCTTGAATGCAGGGCATTGCTAGCATTCAAGGGGCTGGAGGTGGAGGTGGAGTTAGAGGTGTGGCCACTACATGGGTGGATCTAGAGGAAAATATTTAGTCGATGCCATCGAGGGAGCTAGAGGTGGAGTTGACACCATGGATGGAGACAAAAATATGAGTTTTGCAGAAGTATTTTTACTGGAATTGTCACTTGAATAATGTTTGTAATTGTTTTTAGTGGATGGTTTCTTTCACCAACAGACTTGTTATGCTTGGAAATTTGAACTCCGCATTTGGTATCAGGATTCTCATAGGTAGACATGTTAACACCATTAATCATCTTTCCAGAATTGTCTGGTTGTTCTCTCTTCATCTTGTCTATATGAGTTGTTAAAGAATGTTTAAGGGTAAGATTTTAGGTGCTCTTTACAGGATTGTTGGATTGTTCTCTCTGCATCTTGGCCAAATAAGTTGTCAAAGAATGTTTAGGAAGACATTTAGCTACTACCATGGGTGGAGGAAGACGTGGAGTTGACACCATGGATGGAGGCGAAAACATTATTTTTGTAGAAGTATTACTATTAGAATTGTCACTTCCTTGAATTGTGTTTGTAATTGTTTTAGTGGTTGGTTACCTTCACCAACTAGCTTGTTATACTTGGAAATTTGAACTCCACACTTGGAGTCAAAATTCTCACAGGTAGGAACATTAACACCATCAATCCTCTTTTCATAATTGTTGGGTTGATATCTTTACGCCTTGTCTAAATGATTTTTCAAACAATGTTTAAAGGCAGGACCTTGGGTTCTCTTTTCAAGATTGTTGGGTTGTTCTCTCTACATCTTGTCTATATTAGTTGTCAAAGAATTTTTAGGGTCAAGACCTTGGATTCCAATATTGGTACAGAGGTCCTTCAAAAAAATTGGGTGTGATTTACCAGTAACCAGATTTATTGGAATCCTAAGTAAAGGTGGAGCAAAGGATTTCACAAAAATCCTAGGCTTCACTGAAGTTTTGGTGCTCTCTCACAAAACTAATGTAGAGGTAAGTGGAGCTGGCCTATAAAAATTGCTTTCTATATCTCATTCTATTGAGACCAATGTTTCCATTGATGTCAAAAAGCACAGTCATAATACATTGTTATGAAAGTGCACAGTTATAAAGGTAAGACACCAGGCAGACATCAAAGCATGCAGTTGGTGTTTTAATTGATGTCAAAGTGCATAGCCATAATGCGTAGTTGTGAAAGTGCATATTTATAAAATTAAGACACTGGGAAGATATCAAAGCATGCAATTGGTGTTTTCATTGATGTCAAAGTGCACATTTATAGTACGTAGTTGTGAAAGTGCGCAGTTATAAAGGTAAGACACCAGGGAGACATCAAAGCATGCAATTGTGAGCAGCCTGTGTTGTCATTGATATCAACGGGAAAAGAAAAATTCCCTAGATGAGATAAAGTATAGGAAAGAGAAGAGGAGATAGATTTTCAAATGTAATGTACATGAACTACAGAAAGTATGGTGTACAAGCACTAGAAGTGTGACAAAATGAATTGTGTTGTTTTTTATTGCACGGTTTTTTATTGAACATGCAGTATGGTGCACAAGTTGTGCAATAGTGTGATATTGGATAGTGAGAAAGTGTGACAGTGTGATAGTGGACAGTGTGATGCTATGATAGTGTGATAGTGTGAAAGTGCGATGGTGTTACAGTGCAATGGTGTTACAGTGCGACAGTGGATAGTGCGACAGTGTGACAATGCTACGGTGTGAAAGTGTGATGGTGTGATAGTGCAACAGTGTGAAAGTGAAATGGTGTGACAGTGTGACAGTGCGATAGTGAGTAGTATGGAACTGAGTAGTATGAAATGTGTAGTATGTTATATGCGGTATGGACTGCGCAGAATGGACTGCAATAGTGTGACAGTGAGCACTACGGAACTGAGCACTATGGAACTGAGTAGTATGGAACTGAGCAGTATGGAACTTAGCACTATGGAACTGAGTAGTATGAACTTAGTAATATGGAACTGAATAGTATGAACTGCGTGGTATGTTCTATGTGGTATGGACTGCATGGAATGGACTATGACGAAAATTTGTCCATTTGATTTGATCTATTTGATTTAGTCAAAAAGTATTTGATAACATAATTTTTTCCACAATTTAATCATCATATGTCCACATAATTTATTTAGACGATATTATAATTGACAAAATCTTGATTTGGTCAAAGGTTGTCCACAATATACCTGCCATACTTTATTTAGAAAAGTTATAACTAACAGGACTTTGATATATTCAAAGTTTGTCCACATTGTAACTGTCACATGTCCACATACAGGAAGGTGGACTTGGGAAAAAATTATATAAGTATGGATGTGCACTATTTGAAGTGGGTGTGGAGATGAGCATTATGATGCTGCAGTTTTGAGAGGATTTGAATGGAGATCATTTTTCATATGTTTATATGTCTAAGAAGTTGATATTTCTTTGCAGGTCTTCGTGCGTGAGTAAGGAAGCAAAAAGTTCTTTCAAGACATGTTGTAAGTAGTTGAGATAATTCTATGGTTATATACATCGTGATGCCAAGGCGAGAATGATGAAGAACAATGATGAAGTGTATGTCTGATATTCTAGTAATTGATTTATCTTCAAGGGGGGAGGGTGGTGCTTGGGAAAGGACTATCATTCCTTGGCAGATTGATGTATGTTATTTACAGGTTGGATCTTGTTTTGATTAGGGTGGAAGGGTAGTGCTAGGGTGAGTTGGATCTCACAAAAGCTAGGTTTCCTCACTGCGGGTTGGTGCCTATAATATAGGGAATGGTGCTTCCTTCTAGTTTCAGTTGGTAAAGCCAAGGGGTTGTAGCCTCCTTCTAGTGGGATTTGGTAAATTGAATGAATGTAATCTTGATGAATATAAGAAAATCATTCAGTGGTTTTCTCCCATTTGGGTTTCCACGTAAAAATCATTATGTTCTCGGTATAATGTTTTGTGATGATGAATGACAATGTTAATGTTTAATGTTTAGATGGTGTGCTTGAATTTAAAAAGAGATAAAAAAGTATCCACTATTGATTCACCCCCCTCTTAGTACTGTTGAAGGTTCCAACAATTGGTATCAGAGTAAGGCTCCTTCCGGAATAGTTTGACCACTAGAAGGAAGATCCTTACAAGCACTCATGGATTTTCTTCTTGGCATGGGCCCTGATATAGCACCCATATTATATGAGAAAAATTATGAGACATGGAGAATAAGAATGAAGAAATTTCTGGGGCCAATGGGATATGATGTTTGGAAATCATTTTTTACTGGTTACACCCCTCCAAAAACACCATCGAAGTCTTCATCCAAGAAAGAACTAAAGAGAAACAACAAATTGGCAATGGATGCCATTTTGGAAGGATTATGTGAGTCTATGAAAAGAAAAATTGGTAAGTATACTTTATCCAAAGAGCTTTGGGACAAGCTTGAAAAACTCTACATGGGTAAGAAAGAAGTAGCTTCAAATAAGTCAAATGAAGATCAGTCCAAATTAAATCTTGAGGAAGCACCCCGTAAGTACTCTTATGACAGAAATCATTTTTCTTTTGATAAATATGCTTATGCAAATGAATCTTGTTGTCTACCTAATATGAATTAAAGTGAAATTTTTGAGGATGAAGAAGTTGTAGTTGACTTGGAAGCATAACTTATTAGTGCCCTAGATGAGTTAAGAAAGGAAAAATAGAAAAATGAACACCTTAAGAGAGACTTGTTAGAATATGAATAAATTCTCTATCAAAAGGAAGATGTTGATACACTAAAGATGCAGTTAGAAGGAGCTATGGAAATTGAACAAATCCTCATGAGAAAACTAAAAGAAAAGGATGTTGATGTTAATTCATTAAAAGAAGAAAAGACAACCAAGGCTACCTCCAACGTTGAAGAAGAAGTTGAAGTAGAATTCTTGGAACTCATAAAGGAGAACCAATTGCTAAAAGGTCACCTGCAAAAATGTCAAGAAGATGATCATATTTCAAAGTGACATGTGGCAGATATGATGGAAGAAGTTGAAAGAGTCATTGATGATCAAAAGACACTACTAAAGAAAAAGGAAGATGATATTGACAGGTTAAAGACTGAAGTTGTTGATATAAAAGAATAAATGGAAAAGACACTCACATAGAAAAAGACAACAGATAGATTCATGAAAAGCACTGAAGTCTTGGATGAGATCTTAAGCCACCAAAGGTCACCATCTGACAAATTTGGTCTGGGTTATATCAATGAAACAGTTTTAACTTCCTCACAACAGATATATGAAGAAAGGAATCAGATTCATACTTGAGAAAATAAAAGAACAAGTCAGAGTGTTTCCCAAAGTTTAAATTCATCGGTGTCAGACGAATTCAAAAATGATATATCATCAAGCAGGAACTATGCAATCAGGTATGAAACTCCTTTTTATGGATATTTTTTTTCATGAAATACTTTTGATCATAAAGCCATGGATTGTAAATATTGTGCAAAAAGGAAACATAGAGGCACCAAGAATGCCTTAAAGTGCTAGAAGTGCAAAAAAGTTGGACACATTGCCAGATTTTGTCATACAACAAGATGTTATGCAACAACTTTGCTCATAAATATCAGGACTGTAAGAGCCCAATGAAGTTTCCTAAGAAATAAAATAGCACAAAAGTATGGAGGAGGAAGTCAAAAGATCATAAAAAGGAAGAACGTGGATCAACAACATATGCTAAAAATGGATGTATAAGTCAGAAGATAGGGAATTACACCAAGTATCTTCTCTTGAAGAAAGACAACAAAGATAGTGTGAAGTATGAAATGAAGGGTTCTCTTACAATCGATGATGAAACATAAAATGTTATATATGATAATGATTTAAAATATAATCCTCTATGTCCCAATAATTGATTATCAAATCTATAAAAATGAGGAAGACCTCAAAATTGAGGTGGAATTAGAAGGTATAATGAAAGAGACTGAGCTTATGACTGTCAGATTTCTACCTTCATAAAATTTATCATTTCCAACAATTGATTTATGAAGTCATGAACAACATTCCAAACCATCCCTAAGGGTACCAACATCCATGTGATTTTTGAGAAAACTTCAAATTACTTTGGGCATATATTTTGAGGTTTGAATATGGACAGATATGAATCATCATTTAAATATTTAGAGAAGATAGTAAATAGTTTGGCACTGATATGAAAAATAAATACAAGACTCTTTAGCATCATAAAATTTTAGCAACACAAACAAAAGTTCTCAGTAGTAGTGTTTTCAGTAGTTAGGGTACATTAACCATCGGTCAAAAGAGCAATGAATTGTAAACAAATGTTGAAGGCAACCTTTGTGACCCAGATTCTAACTCTTTTCACAAATGGGAGACATTTCATTATTAATAAATTGCACAATCTTCATCAAGAGTAGGGATCCTCATAACAGAAGACAATGGTCACAATAAATAAGCAGCGTAGTTAAATCATCCAGAAAGAGTTGATATGTGAAGGAACATTGGTAAAGGACCTACATCTCTTATATTTTTGACCATGTATAATCGTCACTTGAAGGTCATAGGACAAAGTGTTGTTGATAGGGGAAGTCACAGTTTCCAAGAGGGGAAGAAATTGTTTAATAACAAGATTTGTTGGTTATAGGAGGAATCATCCCTCTGAAAGGAAGTAGATCCTGAAAAATCTTTGAAGCAAAAGCCCAATTGCAGGGGGAGATGAAAAATACAGATCCTTTCATCATTATTTCCAAAGGGAGAGAAATATCTCTCAAGAAGAATATGGCAGGTTTGTTGAGCCACTTGACAAAGACCAAGAACATGAGCATGATAAGAGTGAGTTGCAACTCAAGGACAGATTGAGTCTGAGATCTATGCAGCAGTGTTTGAAGTGTTTTGAGGAAGATCTGTCTCATGGGGAGAAAATACAGTCCAAGGAGGATTCGATACAAACAAAGAGTATCCCTTTTCCATCGATGTCAAAGGGGGAGAGAAACAATAGGTGTTTGTTTCTATCAATGAAAAAGGGGGAGAATGTTGAGACCAATGTTTTGATTGATGTCAAAGTGCACAGTCATAATGTGCAGTTGTGAAAGTGCACAGTTATAAAAGTAACACACCATGCAGACATCAAAGCATGCAGTTGATGTTGTCAATGATGTCAAAGTGCACAGTCATAATGCGCAGTTGTGAAAGTGCGCAGTTATAAAAGTAAGACACCATGATTACATCAAAGTGTGCAGTTGGTGTTGTCATTGATGTCAAAGTGCACAGTTATAGTGCGTAGTTGTGAAAGTGCGCATTTATAAAGGCAAGACACTATGCAGACATCAAAGAGTGTAGTTGTGAGCAGACTGTATTGTCATTGATATCAACGAGAAAAGACAGAGTCCCTGGATGAGACAGAGTACAGAAAAGAGAAGAGGAGATAGAGTTTCAATTATAATGTACATGACCTATAGACAGTATGGTGCACAAGCAGTAGAAGCGTGACAAAATGAATTGTGCGGTTTTTTATTGCACATACAGTATGTTGCACAAGCAGTGCAATGGTGTGATAATGAATAGTGTGACAGTGGACAATGTGACAGTATGATAGTTAAACAGTGTGAAAGTGTGATGGTGTGACAGTGCGACAGGGGACAGTACGATGATGTGATGGTGTGACAGTGCGACGGTGTGATAGTGTGATAGTATGAAAGTGCGACAGTGTGATAGTGTGACAGTGCGACAGTGAGAAGTATGGAACTGAGTGGCATAGACTGAGCAGTATGAGCTATGCAGTATGGACTATGTTGAATGGACTACAACAGTGAAACAGTGAGAAGTATGGAACTGAGCAGTATCGATTAAGCAGTATGTATTGTGCGGTATTGACTGCACGGAATGGACTTTGATGGAAATTTGTCTATTTGATTTGGTCTATTTGATTTAGTCAAAGCATGTTCGATAACATAATTTTTTCCTGAATGTAATTGCCATTTTTATACATACTTTATTTAGATGAAATTGTAATTGGCAAGATCTTGATTTGGTCAAAGTTTGTCCACAATATAGCCGCCATACTCTATTTAGACAAATTATAACTAACGGGACTTTGATATATACAAAGTTTGTGCACATTGTAACCCTCACATGTCCACACACAGGAAGGTGGACTTGGGAAAAAATTATATAAGTATGGATGCACACTACTTAAAGTGGGTGTGGAGATGAGCATTATGACGTTGCGGTTTTGAGGGGATTTCAATGGAGATCGTTTTGTGTATGTCTATCTATCTAAGCAGCTGAGATGGATCTGCAAGTGTTCGTGTGTGAGCAAGGAAGCAGAAAGTGCTCTCCAGACATGTTGTAAGTAGTTGATATGACTATGTGGTTATATACAACATGATTCCAAGGCGATAATTATGAAGAACAATGGTGAAGTGTATGTTTGATATTCTGGTAATTGTTTTATTTTTAGGGAGGTAGGGTGGTGCTTGGGAAATGACAGTCGGTCCTTGGAAGATTGATGTCTATTATTTACAGGTTGGAGCTTGTTTTGATTAGGGTGGAAGGGTGGTGCTAGGGTGAGTAGGATCTCACAAACGATAGGTGTCCTCACTGTAGGTTGGTGCCTGTAATATAGGGAGTGGGTGTTTCCTTCCAGTTGTAGCTGGTAAATCCAAGGGGTTGTATCCTCCTTCCAATGGGTGTTGGTAAATTGAATGAATGTAATATTGATGAATATAAGAAAAGCATTCAATGGTTTTCTCCCATTTGGGTTTCCACATAAAAATCATTGTGTTCTTTGTGTAATGTTTTGTGATGATGAATGACATTGTTAATGTTTAATGTTTACATGGTGTGCTTAATTTAAAAAGAGATAAAAAGTATCCAATACTAATTCACTCCCCCCCTTCTCAGTACTGTTGAAGGTTCCAACAAAGTCACTCATTTCCAAAGGTTGTGATGAAGAATTTGAAATATCATAGGTTGTTGCACTCTGGCATTTATCATCCTCTTTCATCTCAAGTGTGTTCCTTTCCCTCCTACTTTTATCATCCAGTGTCTCAAAAATATTTTATACGGTTATTCTCCCCAATGGAAAAAGTAAATCCTAAAAAAAACTTAAGAATAACCTTTGACGTTGTGTGTTAAAAGGAAAAATATTTGTGGATTTGGGACCAATGGCCTGCTTAATTTTTTTTAGATTGGAAGCGTGCTCAATTGGATTTCTCTTGTGGCCTTGACTTCTAGTCTTCATAGAATCAGTTCTCTTCGGAGTACTAGTGGAAGCGCTAGATGATGAAAAAATTTCTTGTCCACTAAGGCCTACATCATTTTCCCTTCTTTTTTTCAACAAAGCACTGCCCATGTGATCAAATGAATCTACCCAATTTTCTTCCATAGTGTAACACCCTATTTTCCCCCATGACTGTAATTATTTTAATACTTCATGTATTGTGAATTATGAAGCATGTGATTATGTTTATAATTAATGAAAAACACACACACTTGACAACTGATTGGGAAGAAAGCCTTGAGCAATGGCCATGATACCACAAATGGGAATAGTGAGGTGGAATTGGGAAGTTTCAATGAAGAAAATAGGAATCTTACTTAGCAGTCCACCCTACAATTGCAAGAATTGAATACACCACATGCCAACATACCAGGACTTCATAGAGCTACAGGATCATTTTATGGTGATCGAGATTGGGTGATTGAGCAGTTATAACCGATGTCATATTTGGTACTTAGAGGAATGAAGGGTCGAATGAGACCCTGGTCAAAAGGACATGCTAGATTTCCCCTTCAAATTTGGGAGCCTGATGGAAGGGCTTGCGTTTGACAACTAAACGGGGATCCCAAGGATAGGAGGAAGAAGAGGGAAAAGGTGAAAAAACCACCAAAGCTTTTAGCAGATGAGCAAAGAAGGAAATGGAGAGAATAGGAGAATGTGCAAAGGAACATTACAATAGCTTGTGAAGTAAACAAGAACTAGCTCGCAGGTGCAAGAAGACAGGACTCACACAGAGTATTATCATGAACAAAGTGAGTTGCAGACTCACAAACAGATGGTGGATGAGTAGAGGAACTCATGCATGCAGCTCTAAGAAAAAAATAATTTGGGAAGTTTTCTTTGAGGAAAATAGGAAACTTTCCCAAGAAATGAATGGTTACCCTGGAGAAGAGAAGACCCATATCCAAACTGGATCAAAAGTGGATTGTGACTTGGTACTTACTAGAGAGAAGATGGCACTAGTAAGGGGAGATGGATTGTGTAGCATAGAAGGGGCACCCTTATGCAAATGAAAATTGATTGGGAAGGTACCTGATAAACTCATGGAGTTCTTGAGCTCAGTGGGAAGAGCAAAACTTTTGTTGTTTCCAGTGGAGTGAAGGAGTTTAACCTTCATGACCCATCTCTTAATTTGGCAGTTAGTTGAACCAGTCCCCTAGTGGTATCATGGCTTGGCACAGGGCTGGCATGTTATAGAAATAAACTATGCAACATAGCCTATGGTTGGGTGGATAGGCATTTCCCCTCAATCAGTTGGCTGGTTAAATTCTTCACTAAATATATAAGTGTTTTAACTTGTTATGTCTATTACATGCTTAATGGTGAAGATAAGTTGTTCTATGATTTTATTAAAGATTTGATTAAATGAAAGAATGTTGAATTCCTGAGTAAAATGGATTAAGTAGGACTTTCTTTCACTATCAATCATGTTAAGTATGAATGAATTAGAAATCTTACTGTAGGTCATATCCCTGCAAATCGCTAGCCCCTTGAATGGAAAAATTGCACGATATAAACCTTAATTTGGGTGAGTGGACAAGATACCCCTAATTTCTGGTGAAGCTCATGTGTGATTCTAGGAACCCCATAACTTGGTGACTTTCCTTCTTTTGAAATGGAAAGTTTACAGGATGCAAAATATTCAATGGAATTCTGGAGTAGAAGTGCCTTAGTCGGATATAGAGAAGAGGAGTGTCCAAGGAGGATGGGAAGCATGCCAGTAACTTAGCCTGAAAATACTTTAGAATGGTTAAGTATTGGAACTATCCTTTAACTATGATGAAAACCCATATTTGAACTAGAAAGATCGACAATCGTTGATTTGGTGAAGGAAGAAGATCTTGACCATTTATCGGAAGGAGATATCATCGGAGCATCCAAGCTGCAAGGTTGCAAAGGGACTACGATGGTAGGACCCCGAGTAATTCTAGGTCGTCGATCTATCGGAAAATAATCCGATGAGATATAGGTTGTAGGTGCCCTATACTTCCCCAATAATCCTATCAGAAGGTGAATGGTAGGGGAGGTATGGAAGGGAGGCACAGGAAGGGTCTCCAATGGAGAAGCCCGATGGAGGATTCCAATGGAAATAGATTCCAAGGATGCATGGATTGCAGATCTATCAGAAGCCATGCCAATAGATTCCTAGCCATTGGATCTTGAACGATCCAATCCGACGAAGAAGACTTAGAAGAAGAAAAGAGTCAGTTAACTACCGTGCATCTTTAGGACCCCAAAGGAACCCTGATTGTCAGATGAGAGGCATTGAGGACCGTTGTATCCATCGGAACGGCCTCATCGAAAAGTGCTAATCAGAACAATCTTTCATCACTCGGATTGGTTGCACTCTGATGGCAAAGGACCCCGAGTGGTTATGAGCCGTTGATTTGCAAGAAATATGTCTAGTGTAATCTAAGTCATAGATCTAACAAGGGCCCCACATATTCATGTGATGAATAGGTAATGAGAGGTGTGATAGTTGTCGAGTGGATTGAGGTGTCGATGCAATTGGGACCGTCGATTTTTGTCCTTGAGGACCGTTGGATCTATCAAAATGTTCCATCAGAGAGGCACCATCATGATGGGAATGTGAGTCATGTAACCCACTATTCCGATGAGCAAAATGTCCAACTCACTACCGACCGTTGATCTAGTCGCATCAAATGAGCTCCAACCATCTGATCATGAATGCTTGGCTTCTAATCTTTGTAGTGAACCCTTGGAGCAGTTTCGTTGAGAGTTGGGTGTTGAACAAATAGATTCTTCATAGTGGGACGCTATGATAAGAGAATTTCTTGTGCAAGCAATGATAAAGAAAGAGAATTGGAGATATAGACTCGAGACATTAGGGTGAGATAATGAGGAATTTTGACATCCCACCAGCCTAAGTAAGTTTAGGGGGTCGGGTGTGTTACACATAACTTGAAGTGAATTGAAAAATTGCTCTGCACACCATTAGGTTGTTCCAAAATGATATATTTACAATGCTAAAGATCATTCAATACAACTCTAATACCAAGACAAAGAATAACATAAAGACCTAGAAAATGGGATTTTGAGCTCCTTATGAGGATAGAAATGAGAATGTGGAGGGTACTTTAACTAGAGACAACTTATGAATTGCTTCCATGGTGCTGAATAATAACTACAATAAACATATTTCATGATCTAATGGTGGTTGGTGATTCTATGGTTGTTCTTGACTGGTTTGTCAGAAAGTCCCAGCTAAGAGCTTTAAATTTGCAGTCTTGGATGAAAAAGATTTTGGAGATCAAGCAAAATTTCAGGTGGCTTCAATGTTTCCATATTCACAAACAGTTCAACACTTTGGCATATTTATTGTCAAAGTTTTCTCTTAGGAAACAAACTAGTTGGTTACACTTTGTGGAAATCTTTGAAGGTTCAACAATGAGTTCGGGATCTCTCTTCATTTTCTCTCTCTGTCTTTTGGGTCCATATAACTCTATTAATGTAGAGCTGTTATTTTTTTGAAGATGACATGCTTTGTCTTTTGTACCTAATGGAACTTCAGAGCCGAATCTTATTAATCCTTCATATGCCAACTATAAATGTTTTGCGATATCTTTTTAAAAATATTCAAATTTCTAAGGATTTTATATAGTTTGTATAAAATTTTGGTGATTTTTAAGGTAAAATATTTTTATTCTATAGAATTTGGGCGAATAATTTTTAGAATAGCTAATCTTGTTTTGGGAAAAACCATGGAAAATTAGCCCATGAGCCACTAAAATCATCCATGCTTCAGAGGTCATAGGTTAATATATGCAATACTCACACTATTATGTTTTGATTATTGGATGTATGCATAGTGTTTTGTTTATGTTTAGATGAAGAATATGTATGTTTTGATGTAGAGTGTTTTGTTTATGTTTAGATGAGGAATATGGCAGAAGACATGTCTTATGACTTCATATGTCATCCTTTGCACTGTAAAGTTTCTCTTGATTCTTAATGAATAGCATTGAAACGGCTTTTTTTCTGGAAAAAAAATACTACAATAAATATATTAACAAGTGTTATAAGAATCAATATATTTATTTTTTTTGGAAATAAGTTACAACTCTTCTAATGAAGATGAAAATCAAAATTAGGGTACTGCAACAAATTGTTTAAAACAATTATTTTAAAGTAATTTTTATTTTTAACATGTGATTTGGATTCTTTTTCAGACATCCGTTATGACTAGTTGAAGTGCACATTTGTTGATGAGCATTTTTTTGTTGTTATGGCAACAAAGATCTGGAATCTTTCTACCAACAATCTTGTGGGTTCTCTATCAACAACAACAATCAACAACAACAGAGATCAGAAGTATTGCAGTAAACAATGATTTCATATTCCTGGGCCCAAATCGGGGATTATTGAGGTGTGGTTGAGAGAGATTGGCAAGAATGGATTACTAAATGCGAGAAGAGGAGGAGGTGCTGGTGGAAATAATAGAGTTATATACTTGGCAGTGGATAAGGATGGGGATGGGGAAGTTTTCTTTGGGTTTTAGGGAAAGTTTTCTGATCTTATTACATTAAATAATATCATTCATCTTTACTCACAAGTAAAAATTTATTGTGCTTATGGTTGCAGGCTTGGTCTTGGTTATTAACTTGAAAGAGGAGATTGAAAGAGGAGATTGCACACTGATGAGATTCCTACAATGATGAGATTCCTAAATGCAATTAATCTGAATTACAGTAATTGTGATTATCAGTGACTCTTGCTGAATGATTAAACATATGGTGTAGAAAAGAAATAATTTGTGCCTATCCTCTTTGGTAGAACCAATTCCATTAAAAACTGTCAAGAAGATAAATATTCAACAATTGATTTTTTTTTTCATTTTGCTCTTCTAATCGAAACATCCATCAACAACTACAACATATGCACACATTATTTTTTAGAACCAATTCCATTTAGAAACTCTCAAATGAATACAAATGATTCCTTTTTCCATTTTGTTATTCTAATCAAAACATCCATCAACAACTTCAACATATACACACATTATTTTTCTGTGTTAGATTTTATTGTGAAGCACGCACTCACTCAATGAGTCCTCCAACATTAATTTTGACAGAAAATAAATTTGAATTGTGACTTGTAAATG
>JASDQU011179178.1:0-21211 GCA_032191745.1 Picea mariana | reverse complement strand
ACAGTGGTTCCATCATTCTACTTCTACTTGAGGGTGGCAAGACGGGGCAAGGACAGGTGGTTGTAGCCACCTTCCGGTTGTAGCCGAAGAACATAGGGGGTTGTAGCCTCCTTCTGGTTGTAGATAGAGAATTGGGGAGTTGGAGCTTCCCTCAGGTTGTAGCCTGAGAAACTAGGGGGTTGGAGCCTCCTTTTAGTTGCAACTGGAAAACAAAGGAAGTTGGTGCTTCCAATGAATGTAATTCTTCAAGACATATAAGAAAAAACATTCTGTGGTTTTCTCCCGATTTTGGTTTCCATGTAAAACACTGGTGTACTGTGTATGTGTATGTTTGTTCATTTGTTCATTGCTTATTTACTCTGTAGTTATTGGATGATAATGCTTCATTGATATAACACTTGGATTACATGGTTAAAAAGGATTAAATTTCTCTATTACTGATTCACCCCCCCTCTCATATAAATAGTAGGATAATGGGATTCTAATTTTAAAAACATAGAGGAAATATAGTTCGGATCCCAAGAAATTTACACAAATCATAAAGTAAGGAGAGGAATTTTTCGTTGTACACAATAAGGAATTTGTTGGGTAGAAAATTATCATTCACTTATTATCCATGCACAAGAAAGTATGGAATTTGAATCTAAATATTTAACACTAGAGTGAAAGACAGTTGTTTCGGCTCCTAGCTGAATGCTCAGGAATAGACTAATAACTTAAAGGATAAAGGAACAGAAGATAAAAAAACAATTTCTTTGTATTAAAAATAATAAAAATGTAAAGAAAAAAAAAAATGTCTCGAGACCAAACACAGTATTCCTTGGTAATAATACAATGCAGTAATAATCTCAACAAGAACCGGAAACTACAATAAATAACAGTAATAAAACAAAGCTCAAAAATAGAAATTTAGTGACCCTTTTGCAATTTCACGTGGCGCACTATCGCCTAGATAAAAACTCATATGCATAACTAAATGAATCTTTTCTTTTAACAACATCTACGCAAGTGAGCTTTCGAAAATAAAAAAATGCATGAATAAGAAATTCATCTATTATTAATACAAATTATGCACATGCATACCTTAGCCAATACAAACCAAAAGTGACTGTCCCGCTCTCGTGCTCCATCCAACTATGACTTGTCGATCGATGAGACCTCACTGCTACCTCCCAACCAATGCTAGGGGTACTCTTCTTCCCCCTGAGCCCCCTGATCCGCAAAGGGGCCAGAAAGACAATATTAGAGCATGCTAGAACCCATATCATCTCGCAAGGTCGAGCTACTACTCGTTACCTGATCTGGGTATCCCAACTCCCACAAGATAAATTTTAGTCAAGAAAACATTTCAGCAGCATAACATTACGCAAGCTAGATGTGATCCATACTTCTCCCCCACCATCCTTTTTATAGATTTTCTTAGTCATTGGTTTCCCAAACACTCATTAGATTCCTTTTTCATTTATTTAATTAGGAAAAACCTCCCCCGTATACATGTCACTCGATCCCCTAGTTGCACTAGAAAATCAATTTTATTAATTAATTTAATATTCCTATTTTCCTCACCCACCTAAAAGTGCTCCTTGGTGTCCCAATATTCCCTTGCAATTCTTAAATGACTTACGCCTTACTTAATTCCTAGTTGAGTTCATAAATAGAAAGTCTCAAGGCTAGATTCCTTACTAAGTTGGACATTCCCCTTTTTCTTTAAGTTTCCTTTTCTTTTAAGTTTCCCCCTTTTTCCTTTTTAACTAAAAATCAATTTAGCAAGTGCAATTAAATACAACTATTTACCCTTTTTCCTTTTTAACTAAAAATCAATTTAGCAAGTGCNCCTTTTTCCTTTTTAACTAAAAATCAATTTACAATGTGTAGATAAAAACAACGATTTACCCCTTTTAATAAATTTCATCCTCCATTATAATTTTTACTTTAATAATCAAAATTTGAATTTATTTACCCCCTTTTTGTTATATGTCTAATTATTTTTGTTCAAAGGTTTTGCTTAGACCTAGGTTTTAAATTCACTAGGTTGGGCGACAGTTCTTAAGGGAAATTTTTTTATTAAACTTACTCGTCACTTTATTCATTCTAAGGCCAAGCAGGTCCTAAGGAAGCATAGTTTTCTAGGCACTAAGTTTATTAACTTACCAATTAAATTCATGACGTGCCCTTCAAGACACACGATGTGCTCCAAGGGTTCCACTCGCCTCTTTATGTTTTATTTACGTGATGTGCCCTTCAAGATGAACTACATGCTCCAAGGGTGCCACTCGCCTCTTTCCATTTTATTTGCACAACATGACCTTCACGACACACTACGTGCTCCAAGTGTGCCACCCGCCTCTTAACTAAATTTGGTCAACGTCAAACCCATGGAGTCAATACATCGTCAGGTGAGAGACTGTCTTATTGCATGCCCCTAAGAATCATTGTGAGAGACTGTCACAATCTGCCCTCACGACATCATGAGTCCTCTTGAACTAGGTAATTGTTAACCTACAGTTTGAGCCATGGCGACAGTGATAGTAGGTTGTGGCAGGGTTGCTGCCACACCTCTCCCTCAATGTCTCTGGTTGTCATGTGTGACCCCTCTACTCCAAATGTGAGTCTGGTCGGCAAGCTATTGTCAGCCTACATCCATCAATGAATCATGTCAGCAATAATAATCAATCATTATAACATCTAATCATATGCACATATCTCACATCAACAACATTCAAATCCTACAGTCCACTCCCTGACTCGATCTGGAGTCCAAGGGGTTTCATTGATACCTCTGCATCCTCAAAATACAGAGTCTTTCACCCTCAGGAGAACCCAGTCAATAGAATATGTCTATGTAAATATGACAAAATAACATGTCATCAAATCCACAATATCTCATAATCATAATCAAAACAACCAATAGTATAATAACCTGGATCACTTTCATGAAAGTGTCCTCAAAGAATAAGTTCTCTTAGTGCGCACAAGAGAAGGATGTTACACTTCAACTGTAAGGCTGAAATCTCCCTTATAGAAATGGTTCTTTGAATTCCTTTCACAATGCTCTGTTTTCCTTCTTCATCAAGACATGTAAATGTCTTGTTATGAAAATATAGGACATCATGGTGTTTGTCCAACCAATTCATTCAATTAGGATATCATAAGATCATAACGATATGATATTCATATCATCATTAGTACTCACTCCATTCATGTCTATTGGACAACTTCTAACAACCTCATTGATTCTTCTTTTGGTTCCAGTGGCTAGTTGAACCAAACTTGACTTCTCAAGCTTATGTTTCTCCAAATGTAATCTATCCACTATTTTAGGATCAATGTAACAATGACTTTCTCCTAAATCAATTAAAATAGAAATAGGATAATTAATGATCTTACCTTCCACTTCGATCATGTTGGATTGGTACTCTTCTTGTCGATCCTCTAAGGCTGCATATATATTTCTCATGTCCTATATCGTTGTAGCCTCTTGGATGTTGTGCATGGTATTCTCTTTATCTCCTCTGTGAGAGAAATCATTGTATAGGTGATTTTATTTACACCCCAAACATTGGATTGGTGGTATTCCTCTTTTCCCCAAGGAATCTTCTTTCTTGGATTCATCTTTAGCATAATGAACTTGCTAATTTTTATTGGGGCTATATCTTTTGAAAGGAGGTTTGAATCCCATCCTTCTCTAATCATATTTCTTCTTATTATTATCCTTCCAAGATTCATGCATGGATTATCTTCCCTTTCCTTGCTCATATAGGTACTTATCCTTCGTGATGGTCTTTGTCAAAGTCCTAGGCTCATCATATTGAATATTTTCCTTATAAAAGTATGGAAGCCCACTCAAAAACCTTTGTATTTTCACCTTCTCATCTTTTATAAACCCCACATACTTTAGAAATCTCAAGAACTTATTTTCATATTTTTCCATGGTCATGCTTCCCAAACTTAGTTCAAAGAACTCTTGCATATTCTTATCATAAAATTTCTTTGAAAGCTACTCCTTCTAAAAATATTTCTTGAATTTCTTCCAAGTGATCCTCCTCTCATTTATGTGTTCAAATTTCTTAAGCTAATCCCACCACATAGAAGTTTCTCCATGTGAATGGTAAGTTGAAATTTTGTCTTCTAGATTTGACGAGTAGTTATGAAATTGAAAATGCCTCATGAATCCAAGAAACCATGATTAAACATCATCTTCCCTTTCTCTTTCACCATCAAAATATGGTGGCTTAATATTCCTCAAATCTCCTTGCAAAATTTCCAATTCATGTCTTCTTCTTTGTTTCCTAACATGAGTCTACACTTCTGGACTGCTTATGGAGTCTTCAGATGCATAAAATTTCCTTGTTTAGTAAGGTGTTGAGTGATCTCTATGAGTTGTTCTAGTACTTCTTGAATGACCAAATCTTTTGTACTTATCTCTTCTTTCATGATATTTTTCTTCTTCCTCTTACCTTGAGTCTCATCCATTCCTTTATTGCCTATGCAACTGATTTGGGATTTGCATCACTTGAGAATTTATCTTATTTTTTTCTCTCATCAGCCTCTCATTATCTACTTTGTAACTATGCACTTCTATTTTCAGGCTTCTCACAATATTTATTAATGTTTCTTCTTCCCCTCTGCTCATGTTCCCATTTGATTATGTCTCTCCATTACTGATGGGTGTTCTATATGCACTAATTCCCTCAATTAAATTGTCAACCCAGGGTAACTAAACTTAGATTTGTAGCACTATATGTGACAAGGAATAAAATATAGAGAAAGTATAGTCTAACTAAGGATATGGTCTATATGAGGGTTAATCTACTTAAAAAAAGACTATCAATGAGAAAACCCTATCAAGGAACTTTAACTATTTACCCTAAGCAGCTTTTAAACAATGGATCGATGGATTGTTCCTCAAGAAGCAAATGAAAACCCTACTTTGAACAAGTTCACCTATTTAATCTAATGAGAAAAAGAAAGTCTTCTATTTAATCTATTCAACTTAATGAGCAACAACAACAACAATTTAATCTAATCAATCTATTCAAATCAATGGGCAGCAACAAGCAAGCAAGTAAACAAGCAAACAACTAACCTATTAAAACTTATTCAACAAGTAAACTAATCAAAACTACTCAACAGGTAACCAATCAAAACTATTCATCAAGTGAAATCTATTCTTAAGATAAAATTCATAAGTACTTCTAATATGCAAATGGAAATCTTAACCTATTTAATTAAAAGAATCACGACAATATTTAAAGATTAATCAACAACTATTTTTAATCTACAAGAACAAGAATCTTCAAATTTGATGATTATTTCTTCAGTGCCTTATGACATCACAATGGAATCTAACGATTAGTGATAGCTCGAGAGGAATAAATTCAATATTAAATTCTATGGAGAAATGAAAAGTATGAATCAAGGGATCTAACAAGAGCTTAGCCATCATAGAAGAAATATAAACTATCCTGAAAATCCATGCAATCTCTCTATTTATGCATTAATCATCGATAATAAGAAAAATCTATTCTACTCAATTCAAATGCACTCTTATGATAATGTAAGAAAATTCACACAATTAGAAACTCGTAACTAAAAGATTAACTCAAACTTAAATTTCTAATTAAAATTGCAATTTAAATCTAGAACGGAAATTTCATAAATTAAACTAAGCTAATCCTATTATTAAAAACTCGGATTGCAAATTAAAATGCTTATAAGAACATAATTCAAATTGTACTTCTGCTTTAGCATACTACAACAAAACTGATAAGCAAACTAGATTGAGGAAAGCATGACTAAAACTGAGAATGAAATTAACAAAACTCGCAACTATTAATCCATCGAAACATGTCAAAGAAGCTATATACTCTATGTTAAATTAATACTTGGTTCTAGCTACTCTGTTTTAACCTACATAAATTCAGTTTAAAATTTAACACACAACAAAGTTAGAAGCTTGAAATCCATTTACTAACGATTAAAAAGACACAACATATTAACAACTATCTCCTACAAGCAACCTGCAAAAAGGAAATTTAAACAATTAAATGATGAAAAACAAACACACAGGATTTAAAATAACAAAAACACATATAACAGGGAATGAAGTAAATGACAATTGCACAATTGAAATATGCAAGCTATCTATCTAAGTATTCACCCAGACCACTGGTAGTCCCCCCAACATGTCATGGCTACTCCTCAACAACAAATCGTGAGCTAAATCAACACGGTTCTAGCATTAAATTAAAAAATGCAGTCTAGCACAAGTTTGCAGAAATGTCTGAGTTACACAGCAAAATAAATTCTAACAATTCTTCTTAACAGTTTTTTTGAACACTACTATGGTATTTATAATGATTACAACCTAATAGGTTGACCACTAGAAGGGTCGACCTCCTCTAAAAATGGTAAATTTCATTAAATGTGTGCTAACAGTCTTTGGCTTCTAGAAGTTGAATGAGCCACTCAACGATTAACACAATTTCTTAATCTGAGATGTCAAGAGATCAGGAGCTAGAGGCCATGAGGGTGAACAAAACCCATGTCATTTATTCTCCCAACATATGCCACCAATATAACAACCGACAACTCACCCACGTTCCCAGTGCTAGATGGAGTGTCGGACGAAGTGCCAGATGAAGTACCAGATTTGGTGTTGTATGGAGTGTCGAACGAGCTACTGTATGGAAAATCACATGGAGAATTTTTCCTATGACACATAGATCATGCATTAGATTCTTTTAGACATTGAATCAAGTCAAATTTTAACTCAAAATCACTGTAAAACATCAATTGAATATACCTGGTATAAAGCTATGACGAATTGATATAAAATCCTTCAAAACTTCTTCAAAATCGTTAAATACACATATAATAACAGTACAAAAAGGATTTAATCATCATCATCAATTAACCAAATCATGAGCCCAACATTACCCCCACACCTAAGATTTTGTAGGTCCCACTTCAAACAAAAATGAATTTCCCAATATGACTAGACTTACGGAGCAGGGGATGGATTAGCCTTAGAAACTTCTTCCCTCGAAGACTTTTTCTTGGCACTCTTATGGTGTTTCAATTGTGCATGGAGGTTAAGATTGTCATTGGTCATTTGATCAACCAATTGTTGGACAGAATTCACCTTTGCTTGTAGTATTGCATTGTCATGGTGGAGATGTCTATCCATGGTCTTCCTCTCTTCCAATTGTTGCAGCAGCTAAACATTTTCCTATTGTAATTTTTCAATGGCTGGAGTATGATCAGATATTTTAGAGGAGGGCTTGGATCCCTTGCAGGATGTAGATATTCTATCATTTTTGGGATCGGTGTAGGCATCTATGAGATAGGAGTAACAGAGGGTTTATGAGGGAAATAGGTTCATATTTTGTCTCTCTATTAGGATCCAATTATTTTGTGGAAACTTCCCTAAGTCTTTTATGGGGGCTTTCAAGATTGGAAGATACTTGGATAGGGTCCTAAGTGCTTGGGAGTTTTTCATAACGATTTCCTTTTGTATTTCAGGAATTTTTTTGAAAAGGTCCTCTTTGGAATTGATTATCTCCTCTCCTATTTGTGGGGACTACAAGGAAATCTTGTTGAATTGCCTCTTGTAACTTTTTGGGTGTAGGATCAAGATATTTTGAGGGAATTGAGGAGTTATCAATAGGTTTCTTATTCTTCTTTCTCGATGAGGCTGCAGGGGTATCAACAAGTTTCTTAGTTTTTTGTTCTGGTAGAGGGATAGCTTGAGTAGGAGGGTTTGGAGTCTTTAGAGAACGGGGTTTGGATGGAAAAAGAGTCCCTAGATCAAGTTTTTTCTTGTTGGTCTTGATTGTAAGATAGAGGTTTGAAAATTGATAAATTAACTCATCCCATGTCTTCCCCTATTTTTCCAACTCGACTATGACAAGTAATTTGATGAGGCCGCGGTGGAATAGGTTGTTATGAGGATTGGACACATTATTTAGTACTTGGCAAGACATCTTCTCAAGACTTTTTAAGAATTAAAAGGAAAATTCAATGGCTTATTGAATAGAAAATGAGCTAATAATTGAAAATGGCACGCTTTAAAAACATAATATCTACCTTCACAAGTGATAATTCTAGTGATGATTATCAGAGGGTTAATTATCTCATCCTTAATCAACTCCTTGGAGTATCCCTTAGCTCCAGATACATTCTAAAACTAAGGCTTAAATACCATGTTGTAGCTTGCCCATGGAAACTGGTGGTTCTTGAACCAGCAGTCTCCAATCCTTGGAAGCTTTGTGGCTAATGCAATTGATTCCTCAAAGACCAATAAGTCCAGAGATCCTATGGACGCCATCCTTCAATCGAATCCGAGGGAGAAATGGATAGAAATGTTGTCATTGTGGCCTTGCAAATGGGCCAAGAACGGTCCCCACCCTGTGCAAAGGAAGACCTCCCTACACTGTGCAAACTCGGGGATAGCAAAGAGGTCAAGATAGGAGGATGAATCATATTGTTTGGGCATGGTGACATTGTGGGGAATGGACTTAGGGTGGAATGTGACAGAGGATGGGCACAATAAGGCAGAGGATGATCACAATTAGGCAAAGGGTGAGTGCAATTAGGTAGAGGATGAGCACAATGCATAAATGAGATACCAATTTAAGCTATCCCTTCGTTTTTTAATGCGCCTAAGGTGGAAACGGTTGAATTCATTAATGAACTCATCACACATGAGTTTCCATGTGTGAGTGTGAGTGCGTCAGTTTTGAATTCAAATAGTATCTTTTGGATGCAATAGTAACGATGAAGGAGTTAGATCAATGTCCAAGTCTTCGACTTGGATATTTGATCATAAAAATGTGCTTAAAAATTTTCTTATTCAACTCTCAATTTCCATTTAACTATCTCATCATATGATTTAACATCTAGATAAATTCAAACAATTCTTGGTTACTTGAAATCATGGTCATTTGCTATGTATAGCACCTCATCTGATTCTTCATATGGTGTGTCATCCAGTCATCCATATGTTACCTCATATGGTCTTTCAAATGGCACTTCATGCGACACTCCATATGGTACTCATGTGTGAAATGAGATTTTTTCATCCTGTAATGGATGTTTTATCCATAACACTCAGTCTTAAAACACTTTTGACAGTCATAATGAACAAGAGAAGAGACAAGATAAGAGTGTTCCATTATTACTTGTTTTTCCATTGTGCTCACACAATATGTTTCTATCTCTCGCATATTATAAGACATGTAATCACAAATCTGTAATGAATAGTGTTAGCATCAGAAGTCATCCATGGATTGCAACAGGGATGAGCCTGATACCCATCAGTTTATATGTCACAAAGAGTAATTTAAGGGTGATTGAATGGTGGTAGACCCAAAAGAATATCGCTTTAACTCAAACAACTAGGCCATAAATGCACAGGGAAGTGAGGGCCATAACTAAATTCAATCAGTGGGTTGATTTCAAAAGGAGAGCAGAGGGAAGACTTGATGAGAAAATGAAAACAAGGCTACTATGGGCATTCAACCTTCCAACAAATTGAAGAAGATAAACCCAGGTTCGATGATGATTTCTAGCCCAAGTTTCAGACACTTAAATGTGCCTATAAAAGACAAAGTTCTAACAGTGCGATGATCAAACCTCCATCACTGAGCACTTGCAATGACTCAACTACATCCTCCAATTCCATGCCATTCAGTGTAAGGGGGAATAAGGAAACACAAAAAACTAGTTAAAACCAGTGAAAACATTGTAGTGATTAAACCTACATCATCCTACAACATTACAACCCTCGACTGGATCCTTCAATTCCAAGTGTTTTAACACAGTGTTTACAAAGAGATGGAAAGAGAAAGATGACTTCTATTAATCTAAAAGTCTCAAATCAAAATACATAACCAGGCACAACTCTGGCGTTAAAACATATTACAAAATGGGAGCTCTGCTCAACCAAATACCCTTACAAAATGATAGAAATCCATACTTATACTCAAAATTTTGTTCCTGCAGCAGAGACATGCTCAATTTAATTCATTGAAGGCATTACATCTGCATGCTTCCTAAAAGACTTTGCATGTTGTCTTATGTCAAACACAAGCTCTGCCAGATGCAAGAGCACTTCATAACGGATCTCCAAATGAGTTAACTAGCTGATAGTCCTTTTCTGGGCTTTCCATTCATCGTGGAAATGATGTTGAACCGCCAACACATGCCCCAATAACTACTTCATCAAGATCAAAGAAGGCATGAGTCAAAACTACACCTGGGAGACGTGGAGGCCTCTACATCCTGCCACCCCGAGCTGATTTGGACGCCTATACGGATGGCTAGGCAGCAGACATGGTCGAGGATCTGGTGGGGCGATGATGTGATGGTAAATCTACTTGGTTGTGTGATAGCCATGCGGAGGAAACATGGAGGCTGGGAAGAAGTTGTGGGGTCGACACGGTGGGAGGTGAGGTGTAAGAGGATGGAGGTGATGTGGAACGATATGAAACAGGTAACGAGAGATGAGAGGGCAGATGCGACAGGTGGAAAGGTGAGTGGGGGACATCTGCTGAAGGGATAGAGGGGCCACATGTCAACCTTGGATAGGACCCGAGGCCGTGAAAAGTGGTTTGAACTTCCCTTCTTTTGGGCCTGATGTGTGTTTTTGGCCGACACGTAGCGCCTTAAAAAACCGCGGTTGTTTTCCCTGGCCCGCTCTACCTTTTTTAATGGTTGCGCATGTTGAGGCCCCGATATGGCCATTGACCGTCAATCTGTAGCACGCAAATATTAGCCACCCAGATCTATGTGCCTCTAAGAACAACGCACCAAACAGTCACATTGTCCCCAACAGACTTAGGATAAGCACCATCTAGTGGGTTTTTGGCCCCTTTCTTTTCATTTTGTCACCTTGAGGACAAATCCAAAGGAAAAACTCACCCCCACAAGAATATGTGATAACAAACAGTCTATAAATAAAAACCCATTAAGTGGTTTGTCAAAGAAATGTACAACAGTTTATAACACACATGGAGCATTTCAAAATAAAATAACTGATGATATAATAGTCTGTATCATGAAAACAATATACATAAATTTTTACAAAGATTCCACTTCTCCTTCTCATGGATTATAGATAGGCAGTGTTTGTTAAGGTTTAATATATTATTATGTTTCTTTTTATTTCATTATATAACCATAGCATAAATAGGGTCACTGAGAAATACACAATCACAAGAGACACATCATTTATCCTGGGAAACCCTCATGGGGGAGAAAACCCAGTAAAAACTTCCTTAATATAGATAGTCAATACAATGTCAAGAGATAACTCAAACAAATATAGAAAATCCTCTCCCAAGAATGTTCCTCTCTCTCTCTCTCTTCTTCTCCAACTACAGCTCCAGACTTGCGCTTTGATCATCAAGTGAGTGAGTGAACAAATGAGGCACTAGCCTCTCTTATTTATATAATCTAGAAGGCGTTGAACTGGGGTGTCTTTTCACTAGCTAGGCTGACTTCTCATTCTGGGTGGTTATAACCACTTTAATATATTATGGGGATGACTTTTCATTTAGCCTATTACAATTAGGGTTTGACCAATCCGCAAAAGGGGATTTGGTCATTTATAATACTCGACATGATCAATCCACAAAAGGGGATTGATCTAATTAATAATACATCAATAATAATTAGAATACTCTTTGCAGTTATAATATTTCAACACTCCCCCTTAACAAGAAGGGTATTATACAACAATATCAGGTGAGAGAGAGGGAAACATCATCAACAAAATCTTGGAGCACTGACTGGCATATCTATAAATCATCAAAAGTTTTCCTCATCATCCACATCGTCATTCACAATGGAGAGTTGGAATGATATCATCATCTGCATCAACATGGATTAGTATGAAAGTAATACATCATCATCATAGCATGAGGTTGGTCACATCATCACAGCACGAGACTAGTACATCATCACATCACAAGGCTGGCACATCATCATAGCATGAGTATGAAATCTCAACACAACAATTAAGTTGGCAACACCACACAACAATTAAGATGGAATCTCAACACATCAATTAAGATGGAAACACCACACAACAATTAAGATGGAATCTCAGCACAACAATTAAGTTGGAATCACAACACAACAATTAAGCTGGAATCTCAACACATCAATTAAGTTGGCAACAAAAATTAAGCTAGAATCACAACACAATAATTAAGTTGGAATCACAACACAACAATTAAGCTAGCAACTCAACACATCACGAAGCTAGAATATCATCAACACAAGGTTGGCATCATAGCACTAGGCTGCAAAATCAACACAACACTACTCCCCATTTTGAGGGAGGTCCTTTTGGACTATACCAATATTATCTCGAAAGTGCTCAAACTTTACACGAGATAGAGGCTTGGTCAACACATCAACAACCTGTTCATTCGTGCTAACATATTGGAGCTTTATATCCCCTCTCTGCACCATGTCACAGATGTAATGATATCAAATCTTTATGTTTTTTGACTTGTCATGAAATAAAAGATTCTAAGTCATCTTTATAAAGCTCTAGTTATCACATAGGATCGTGGTTGCTTCCATATCTAGGTCAAATAGACCAGTCAACAACTTATGAAGCCATATGGCTTCACAACTGGCATAACACGCAACAATGTATTCTACTTCTATTGTACTGAGAGAAATGATTGATTTCTTCCTACTCTACCATGATATCTTGGTTGATCCCAAATTGAAACAACATCTTAAAGTGCTCTTCCTATCAGATACACTTCCAACCCAATCTAAATCAGTGTACCCACTCAGTCTAAATTCATGATCTCAATCATAGTTGAGACCACAATCTAATGTACCCTTAAGGTACCTCGTCACATGTTTTGCAGCAAATAGGTGAACATGTTTGGGTTCTACCAGAAATTGACTCAAAGTGTTCTCAGAAAAACATATATTTGTTCTGGTGTTCATCAGATACATCGATGATCCAATGATCTGTCTATACAACATGGCATCAATCAATTCTGACAAAGTGTCGACCACAAGATTTAGCTTCGTTTCCATGGGTGTATTCATGGACTTGCACTCCAACATATCAAATCTCTTCAGGATTTCAACTGCATACTTCCCTTGGTTAAGGAAGATTCTCTCTGGGCTCTACCATACCTCAAGACCTAAGAAATAATGCATTAGTCCAAGGTCTTTCATCTCAAATTCTGCAGTGAGCTTCTTTTTACATTCGGTGATGAGATTTTCTTCTCCAATTAAGAATAAGCCATCCACATACAACAACAATATTACCGACTCATCATTTATAACCTGAAGTAGAGGTTAGAATCATCTTTACTCTTGGTAAATCCCAAGCTCGTCAGAAAACTTTATATCCTTCCATAACAAGCTCTAGGAGATTTCTTCAACCTGTATAGAGCCTTTTTCAACTTGTAGACATGAGTCTTCCTGTCTTCAACTTCAAATCCTTGAGGTTCTTCTATATACACTTCTTCTTCGATGACACCATTTAGGAAATCTGTGTTTACGTCAATATGGTGTAACTTCCACTTCATCTCAACTGCAAGGGATATGATGGTTCTGATCGAAGTGTATCTGGATACAGGAGTGAATGTATCTTAATATTCAATGCCTTCCTTTTGATAAAATCCACGAGTGACAAACCTTGCTTCATACTTCTCAATACTTCCATCAACAACATGTTTTATCTTGAAAAGACATTTGGAAGATACCACATCCTTTCTCTTTGGTCTGGGAACTATTTCCCATACATCATCCTTTATTATGGATTGGTATTCTTTTGTCATGGCATCTACCCATTCTTTCTTTTGAATGGATTCTTTAAATAAGGTAGGCTCCTTCTCTAGGAGATCACACATCAAAGCCATATAGTTGGAGAATGGATTAGGTATCTTCACCTGTTTCGTGTTTCCTTCGGGAACACCATACTTCTCTCCATATTAAATAATATCACTATCCCAAGCAAGCTTTCTCTTATGAGAGATCTTCATCTGAGGAGGTTCTTGAAATTCTACTATGTCATGATCTTCTAGAATTTCCTCATCAGGGGAAGCTATGACTTCCCTCACTAGTTTTGCAACTCTAGGAGCTACAGGTTCCTCTTCATATACTTCTTCAAGATGTATACCTAAGTCTTTCTATCTTCAATCTTCAAACCAAATTTTCACATTACATTGTACCAATCCGATACACTTGCTCAGCTACAACTCAATCTGCACAATCATGTGCTAGCTCTATGTGCTCTTTGCAAAGCACTATATGTCTCACTGCATGAGAGTATGTCCTCTCATTTTTCTGCAACTTTTCCTTCTGGAACTGGGACTCTGTACATGCATCTCTTCTGAGGCTCAAAATGACTACTTCATCCTCATTGTGGCTGCTAAAGTCTAAGAGTAACTCCTCTTATTCTATCATGGCAACAAATTCATCTGAAAATGAGGGTGGCTCAATAACTGATACTGAAGATAGATTTTCTTCTTTCATGGGGGTAATTCTATATTTCATCATATTCATGTCTCCATGACCTGACTAATGTACTGCACCATATTCCACTCAATTTTAAATATGGGGATTGCTCCCCCTGCATCTCATACTATGTATGAATCATGATTGTTCTGGTTGTCTTCATAAATACTGAAACTATTTCTTCAATAAGTGTCTCGGCATATTCCTCTCCCTCTTGCTGGGAGAATCCTCTGGACACACATCAGGCTTTGTACATATGCAACATGCTTGATCTGTATAGATCAATCTTGGATGTCAATATTGACTTCTCTTCTAGTCTCACGGAAGAATCCATATCCTAGTCTTTCTGATTGGATTTCTTTTCTCTTACTGAAACAAGGGAATCTTCCCAAGAGATTTCATATCTCCTAGAAGTTTTTGAAGCTATGATCTAGTCTTCTCATGACATCTGTCTCCCAGTATTGGGAGTTTTCTCTTCATATGATCCTTTCTAAGAGCAGGCTTACTCTCCATTTCTTCTGAGTCTACAAGGACTTCATTATCTCTTACAAGGTATACTTGGTGTTGAATACCAAATCTAAATATGAGAGACATAGTCAGACTTCAAAAAATATCTTCTTCCCATTCTAATGTTTGGTCATATTTGGAGCCTTCTCCTCCTATCAATCAATCTTCATATGAGATACTGTGAATCTCAAGAGATAGATTCTTCTTCATCTTCATTGGTCCATGAGTGTGTATGGTCATGTAGATGGTCTACTTCATATCTCATACAATATGTTTCCTTCTTGCAACCTTCACTATAGCTTTCTCAGGATTATCACATGTGACCTAAAACAAGGTCAACAAAACAACAAGTAAGAATAATACCCCTTTGATAATAGAACAATAGAACAAATAATCATCACAATAGCTCCTTTAGGGCTATAACTTGTGGCATGTTTGAAGAAAAGATCAAAACTAGGAGATACAATACGAAATGAGGTCAACACTCTTATAGTGTTGTGATCAAACATTCCTCCATGGAAACCTAGAACTAACACAAGAGGTTTCTCCTAGAGGAGATGTTAGTTGTATCAGGCAAATGATTACATTAAGCATTTATCTCAACATGCTCACATGCTACCAAGTATAATACTTTTCAAGTACTATTATCTCAATTTTAGTGTTTACTTGTAACTTGTCATGTGCAACTTTGAATCTTATCAACTTAATCAAACATGGGACCTAGAGCCTTTTCTTCAAGAGTGTGTCGCTTTTCTTCTTCTTTATTCAAGATGATGAGGGCTTTCTTCAACCTATCTTCTATACTAGGACAATATGCTATCTTGACAGAAGGTTGGGTGAGAGAATAAACTCTATGTTATAAACTTTAATCTGTCTAATACCTTAACTTTAATTTTGACCAAAGGTTAGTATGATGTTCATAGCTTCAACATGCAATCTAGATCAAAATAATTTCATAACAAATAGATGCATATTAGAATAATCAAACCTGTGTTGCATTATTCCTCTGAATGTGTTGGATCTTGAGATCCTTTTGGATCTATGGCAAGAGATCCCTTCTCCTGCAAATACCATTTAAATATTAACCATTTAAACATGTGTGAGTACATACCTCTGATAGCATTTGCAAGTAGTGGCACCATCTGGAAGCAACGACAATGATCACCAACTCTTAAAAACTTCAAGGGTGACTGCAAATAGTACTACGGATGATACTTCAACTAGTACTGCAACTGCAATTGATACTGCAACTGGTTCTGAGACTGCAATTGCAACTGCAACTTAAGGTTTTATGAGGAAACCGTAATTTTTCAAACTTCAAATTTTGAAATTCTGATCCAGGGGATAGATGCGTTGAGCTGAGGCAAGTAAGTTGGTGTAGTCAGATTTCTAAAAATCCAAATTTTACCCCCTCAAACTTGACCAGCGGATTTCTGGACTAGTGCTTCTGGTTTTCTGGTACTTCTGGTACTCTGGTACTTTTGGTACTTCTGGTACTCTAGTTTTCTGGTACTTCTGGTACTTTTTGAAAACTAGTGCTTCACTTTCTGGGAGATCTAGCCACTGAAAAGTTGCGTTGAAGATGAAAAAGTGATCCTTGAGGAAGGTCACACTTTTCTAGATGGTTTTCGGGTTGAAATACTTGTTCAATAAAAATCCCTAATTTGCATGTATGACAAGAGTGATGTTTTTCACTTTCTCTTGTGAGAGATGCTCTCTTTATCTTAGCTATGATACCATGTTAAGGTTTAAGCTATTATTAGGTTTATTTTTATTTCATTAGATAACCATAGCACAAATAGGATCACTGAGAAATACACAGTCACAAGAGACATCATTTATCCTGGGAAACCCTCATGGGGAAGAAAACCTAGCAAAACATTTCTCAATAAAGATAGCCAATACAATGCCAAGAGATAACTCAAACACATACAGAAAGTCCTCTCCCGAGAATGCACCTCTCTCTCTCTCTCTCTCTCTTATTCTCCAACTACAGCTCCATACTTGCGCTTTGATATTCTAGTGAGTGAGTGAACAAATAAGGCACTAGCCTCTCTTATTTATACAATTTGACAGGTGCTGAATGGGGGTGTCTTTTCACTAGCTGGGCCGACTTCTCATTCTGGGTGGTTATAACCACTTTAATATATTCTAGGGATGACTTTTCATTTAGCCTATTACAATCAGGGTTTGAACAATCTGTAAAAGGGGATTTGATCATTTATAATACCCGACATGATCAATCCACAAAAATGGATTGATCTAATGAATAATACATCAATAATAATTAGAATACTCTTTACAGTTACAATATTTCAACAATGTTGTCATTTTTCAACTCATGAAACCCCTCCCCCACTCCTAAGTATTGTGACACCTCATAATAAAAAATATAGGAAACCAATCAATTCTCCCAATAGCCAAAGAATTACAACTTGTTAAGTGTAGATATAAATCTAACATACCGGTATGATGAGACATTTAGAATATGGACCCACCTATAGGATAGAATATCCTACATATAGCTAAGAAGAGATAGGCAAAAGAGTTTCGAGATAGTCTCAAAGTTGGTTCCCAATGGAAAAATTATGGAGTTCATTAACCTTAGCTTAACCATACATACTTCATGTCATATTTGTCTACAAGTAATGCCTCACATCAGGACAAGTTTTAGATTCAGTAATTTCTTATTATTTTTGTTTGTCAGATTATCATCCTCGCTAGGTAGAATGCCCCACTGCAAGCAAGCTTGTTCAGTACTCCAAAAGGATTACCTAGTCATACCACAGGCTGGTACCTACTACCAGCAGACCTGTTCAGTATCCCGGTGGGTTAGCCTCTTACACCCTTAGAGACTAGCCCTTCATATTTTAATATTTTAATATAATAATTCTTTGTGCAATAAGATGGAGGAAAAACTCTGAAAAAAACTTTTCTCTTTTTTTTTTTATAGATTGGGATGGCATTTATGTTATAGGATGACTTTCCTTTATATATTCCTTATAGATTTACCTGATATAAGGGGTACTTAAGCAGAAGTGGCCTATCTAAAGATGTGATCTAATCAAGCATTTTTAGTGTGTAGTGGATGGTACCATTGGGAAATAACAAAAAATTATCTTTAGGCTCAACTCACTTTCTTCTTGTTTTTTAAGTTATTGTGATGTTTCCATGCCTAACCACTAATCATACATCCTTGTTACTCTTTAATAAAGATACTTTACTCACTTACTCAGGGTTCTTGGAAAAACTGTACGAGTAACCTCTAAGTTTGACGGTTAAGGTATCACTTCCTTATATCTAGTGGTGAAGGTCTAAGAGAAGCTGCTATTTAAGATGCCTTAAGAAAAAGAAGATTTGCAAAGATGTGGTTAATTAAAGAAAGTCATTATTCAATTGATTCTTAGCAGACAACAAGGTTCAAATATAGCAATATTTTTAAGAAAAATCCTTCCTTTATATCTCCTTGAAACTGTCTACTCCTGGTGAAATAAATACCTACAGAAATATCTAGAATTGTCTATAAAAAAAATTCAAAATTATTTACATATGTACAGTCCAAAATTCAAAACAAAATCATTCAAGAACAAGTGGGAACTTCCCCATCTACTAAGGAAAATGCCTTGTCAGTTGACATGACCTGTTGAAAATATTCTTTGGAAATGGGCCTGTGATAAAGTTTGAGTCGGTGTCCATTTACTACAAAGGAGACTTGTCCATCATTAATTGTTTTGATTTTCATAGCCCCATTGTCATACACAGTGACTACCTCGTAAGGACCCAACCACTGAGTGGTAAGTTTTCCTTTGAAATTTTTAAATTGGGAGTCAAACAACAAAGCCCAATCACCAGGATAGAAGTGTTTCTTCTTAATAAGCTTTTCATCCCACCCACTCCTCTAGTTGTGGATTAATATTGTTCATTGGATAGAATATTGACTGATCTCATGATTCATCAAACTCATTTAATTGTAGGGATCATTTTTTCTAAGCCTCATCTATGTTTAATCCCAATTCTACGGCAATACAAAAGGTCCTTACTTGGAATTCTATTGGTATAAGTACTTGTTTACCATACACTAGCTCATAAGGGGTATGCCCAGTGGTGTTTCTCCAGGTGGTATGATATTCCCACAAAGCCTATGGAAGCCTATCAGCCCAATCCCAATGATGCGATTGAACAATCTTGTTTAATATAGATTCCAAAACTTTGTTTGTGGATTCTACCTGACCATTATCTTGTGCGTGGTATGGAGAAGACTTGCAGTGCTTAATCCCATATTTCTCCATTAGTTATTACATCATCTTGGAAGTGAATTGAGTGCCTTGGTCTGTAACAAATTCACAAGGAACACCAAAGAGAGTAAATATGTCTTCATAAATGAATTCAACAATGGATTTTTCTGTAGCCCTGAATAGGGATTTTTCCTCTATCCACTTGGTGACATAATCTGTACAAACCAAAATATATTTTTTCTTATGAGACATTGGTGAAATTGGTCCTACAAAGTCAGGGGCCCATTTCTCGAAAGATTCTATCATAACTTGGGAACTCAAGGGAATTTCGTCAGCTGACATGGGTCTTCCTATCCTTTGACAACTATCACAACTCCTCACATACTTGGCATCTTCTTTGAAAATGCTAGGCCAATAGTAACCTGAATGTAACAACTTGTATGTTGTACATTTGTCAGAAAAATGGCCACCACATGGTCCATCATGACAACTTTGTAGGATTTCTGGTATCTCATCTTCTCAGACACATCTACGAATAATCAAGTCTAGACCAGTATGAAAAAAGTCATGACCAACCCACGAGTAATTGGCACTTTGCATAACAATTCTACAATTTTCATGAGGTGACAAATGAGATGGTAACTTCATAGTAGCCAAATAGTTTTCCATGTCCACAAACCATGGGGTATTTATAGAGAGCGTAAAAAGGTGCTCATATGGTAAAATATCATCAATGGGAATATCATCATCCTCATTTTTATGCGTGAAATAAAATCAGCTACCAAATTTTCCTTTCCAAGTTGGTCAAGAACGATGATATTAAACTCTTGCAACAATAGGAGCCACCTAGTCGCTCGACCATTAGTAATGGGTTTATTCATGAGAAATCTAATGGAAGAGTGATCTATATGTACAAATACTTCTTAACCTATGATGTAGTGTTGAAACTTATTGATAGCATGAACTACTACCAAGAATTCCTTTTCGGTAATTGTATATTTTAACTCGGTAGGGGACAAGTTCTTGCTCACAAAATAAATGGCATAGGATTGTTGGTCTTCTTTCTACACTAATACTCCTCCTATTGCGGTGTCAGAGGCATCAGTGGATATGTGAAATGAGAGAGCCCAATTGGGTCCCCTAAGAACTGGTGCCACAAACAACTTAGCTTTCAAAGTTTCAAAGGTGGTTTGACACTGCTCAGTTCAAAGAAAATCAACATCCTTTATTAACAATCCAAACATGGGTGCAACAATCTTTTTAAAATTTTTAATAAACCATCGGTAGTATCCGACATGTCCAAGAAAGATTCTCACCTCTTTATGAGTCTTGGGGGGTGGAAGTCTTATGATGACCTCAATCTTAGCAAGATCAACTTTAATCCCTTCAGATGAAATGTGATGTCCTAGAGCTACTCCTTCATTCAACAACATAATATATTTTTCATGAATTAAAGATAGGTTCATTTCTTGGCATCTGATAAGGACTTTTTCTAAATTATCTAAGGCTTCCTAGTAATTATTTCCATATACCGTGAAGTCATCCATATATACCTCCACAAAATCATGAATAAGATCAGCAAATATCCATAGTACTGCTTGTTGAAATGTGGCAGGAGCATTACACAATCCAAATGGTAAGACCCTATAGGCATAGGTTCCCCAAGGACAAGTAAAGGTAGTCTTGTCTTGATCCTCGGGTGCTATGGGAATTTGATTCTACATGTTATATCCATCTAAAAAGGAGAAATATTTATTTCTAGATAGGGTATCCAAGGCTTGGTCAATGAAAGGAAAAGGAAAATAATCCTTCAGAGTGGCCTTGTTAAGCTCCCAAAAATCAACACAAATTCTCCATTTCCCAGTCACTTTCTTTGGAACTACTACAAGCAGGAATACCCATTTACCATAGAAGATGGGATAAATGAATCTAAAATTTAATAACTTTTGGATATCCTCTTTTACTATATC
>JASDQU011179177.1:6924-21836 GCA_032191745.1 Picea mariana | reverse complement strand
CACCGACCTCTATGAGTCATATTGGAGTCTTTTCACCAACCTCTACTAGTCATGTTGGAGACGTGAAACCAACCTATGCTAGCCATGGTGGGGGAAACTCATCAGCCATTGCAGGTCATGCTGGGGGAATTGATACCATTGAGAATCCTAGACATATAGGGCACAAGCCCAAGTTCCCATGTAATATTTGCAAAGGATATGACCTTACTCATTTGTGCCCTGCTATTTCCATGGCACGAGAAGAATGGTTCTTGTCTGACGACCCTTCTAGTTCTAAGTCATCTTTGGTTTCCCAACATTCTAATAAATCTTTGGTTGGCAAAGAAGTTTTTTCGATGTAATATTCGGCTGACACCGCTCTTGTTTTTGTGGGTGATGTGTCTCTTGACCATGTTGTCTCGCATCCTATTCAACCAGGGATTGAAAAAGTGGTCAGGTTGATGCAATCTTCGACCGATCCAACTCTTCTCTTGGAGAGTGAAAAGTATAAGAAAGTGGTCTTGTTGATGCAATATTTGGTTGATCCCACTCCTCTTTCAAGGAGTGATGTGTCTTTTGATCATGTCCTTAGCATTTCTAGTCCAGTACCTTCTGAACAAGGAGGAATTCCAGTCTCTTCGAGTATGCTCCATCCAAGTCCTAGGATGGTTTCTTTTGATTATAATGATCTTGTAGAACCTTGCCTTCCTTCTTCTGCACCTTTCCAAATAATGGTTGGAATTAATAAATTAGGAATTCACTAAACTATTGTAGATAAAGGATCCTCTGCAAATATTTTATCATCCTCGTCTTAGAAAGTTTTGGGTTCTCCCAATATTGTTTCAGCTACCAATGAGTTGTTGCATTTCCACAAAAAACCTAGTGAATGTTTGTGGATTCTTCCTCATTTTCCTATCATGTTAGGTGGGAATAATGTCCTAGTCGATCTGTTAGTGGTGTTAGTCCCTTTACACTTTAATTTTCTTCTGGGTCATGATTATGTGTATGCGATGAATGTTGTGGTGTCTACACTCTTTCATGTGATGCATTTCCCTCACAACGGAAGCATTGTCACTATTGATAAAATTTCATTTGATAATTACCATCCTGGTTCGGCTTCACCTAAGGTTTCCCCATTTTCCATTCTTATTTTTCGAGTAGACCCTTCCCCACCATGGGTGAATTATGTGGTGTCTTATCCTTGATGTTCAATTGCTCCTAATAAGGATCCTTTACATTTATGTTCTCCTTGATACAAGGTCTCGACAATTGATCAGGTGTTTTATCTGATGGGTTCTTGGGAGCCCTTGCTTCCCTCTATTGGTCTAAGTAATCTGGAATTTTCTCTTAAGTCTGATCTTGTTGTTTGTAAGACCTCGGGCCCTAGTATTTGTGAGTAGTCAGACCCCAATTTCATCGATGTTGAGTTTCCTTCATATGAGGCCACCCATGAAGCTATGTTTATGGCTATTTGACCTCGTCATGAACTGGAAGATTTATTGTTTGGTAACCAACGAAACCCTTAGCCTGATCATAACAATGGCCTCTAATTGGAGAACTATTGTGCATAATCCACAAGGATCTATGGTCCTTTATATATATTGTACTTTTAGGGTTTCTTTTTTTCAATTTCTATATCCCTTAATACTTATCTTTATTAGAGGTTTCTATATTAGACATATTAACTTTTGGGTAAGGTTTTTGGTCTTGTATACAAGAATTTGGAAACATTTTTCTTTGCTACCTTTTCTTCCATGTTGATCCATTCTGATAGGTAACGATCTCGAAACTGGCATATAGGTTAGGTTTTCCCCTCCGTGAAATTTTTCATTATTCATTTCTTGATTCATTCAGCCTTAGGATCAACCCCACTAAGTTGTGACGTGGAACCTTCTCTATTGTTTAGAAGTGTCTCAATTCATGTGGTAGATCTTACCTTCCATGAGCAGCCTAGTTTAGAATCCCTTTGTATTTTGGCACTCATACTGCAAATTTTCTATTAGGTTCGAGAGTCTTGTTTGGCCCTTCCATGAGTTTGCGTTAAAGCCTCATATATTCTTCTCAATATTTTTCCGACCTTTACCTGTGATACTCCCTCCCTTATATGTTTCTCACAACAACATTATGGAGTCCATAGTTAAGCTCTTTTCAGACTCCTTAAAATTGAAAATATTGTCGAGTGACCTTGTTTCTTTACACTCGTTAATTGATCTGAAAGAGTTTTTTTTCAACACAAGTTTACCCCTTTTTCGGAACGAATAAGACTAATTACGAAAAAGGTATACTCTAGTCTACTGACTAGAAGAGTTCTCCTTAGTTTTTTTTATACTTTTTCAGGCTCAGGAGACCAAATTTACAAAAATGGACAAGGCATTCCATAGTTAATCTATTTTCAGACTCCTTAAATATGAAAATATGGCCGATTGATGTTACATTTGTAACACTCGTAAAATGGATTTGAAGAGATGTGTTTTCGATACAAGTTTAACCCTTTTTGAGACCAAACTGACTATGTATGAAAAAGGAATACTCTAGTCCATTATTGTCCAGAAGAGTTCTCCTTGATATTATTTTATTCTTTTTCGAGCTCTGGAGAATAAACTTACGAAAATGACCACCATGGGAGGTTTACTTCTTAAAGTTGAGTTATATCTACATTTCATATGGACAGATCACGCTTTTAGGACTAACATTGGCTTCAACATGATTTCATTGAACCAATTTCCTATGCATTCCTATTAACCCCCATCCTTCCAGCTTATGCCTTTGCGACCCAACACCATATCCCTGGAGGGAAATTTCTTGAGTGTCCTTATCATGCGCATGATTCCTTGCATTGAGCATAGTTATGTTCTGTGTGCTACAAAACTTGTTTTCTTTCCCACAACACTCGTTTCCTCCACTGTACTATATCATTCTTTAATTATTTTTCAGGCTTTTATAATATGAAAAAGACAAAAAATAAAAAAATAAGGGGGAAAAGCGTTCATCTCTTGTGTTGGCAACAGTTTTTTTTCCCTTAAACAAAGCACAATCTTGATTCGGCATCTCATCATTTTGGGTCTAGTATGGATTTAGGATACTTTTTATCATTTTGAATTTTATTTCCCCCAATTGGTTATTCTTCCAACTATATGGAGCGTTTGTTGATGCTTCATGTATCACAAATGTATCCTAGTTTATAATCCATGTTTCCTAAGTCACACAATGTGTCATGCTTATGTTCAAGGGAAAGTTTGAACCTGAGTCGACCATTCTGTCAATAGTCCAAACCTTGCAAGTCGGCCTTCCCAGGTTAGTCAAGTCAATCTCATCATCAAAAGTATCTATCTCTTCGTAAGATATCTTCCAAATCTTTGGTCTTTGCCACCCCCTCGTGTTGGATGATGGAGGATACCTTGATGCCTTCCTTATATCATATCTCTTCCCATCGAATCTGTAAAATCTTGCTCTGAGAGAGGGATCTAGAGGTATGTTTGGTATGTTGGGGTTCGTAGTCATTAGTGGCAAGTTGCCTCACTATTGAAAGTGGGAATACGTCAATGTCTCATGCTCAATAGATTCTACCGGGTGTTCGATGCTAGCTCATTTATTAACACTTGCTATATTGTACCATGGTACCTTGACTCCCATTATCATCATCAATGGGTTGTCTCCCATTTGTTAATGATATACTTCAATGACTGGTAATCAAATGATGTCTCACTTTGTTCAACTTCAACACATCTATTCACATAGTGTAGACTTGTACCACGACGGATTGTTGTGAATTATTTGTGTGAAATATGAGCACCACATATTTTGGGATCCTTCCCAACTCATATGGTGCCACCTTATAAAAACCGGTACTTTCATAGGATCAACTTGTTCATTCTCTTGGTTCCAGATATCCTATGTTCTTGATTTTGAGACATAGCTCCATTGTGTCTATTAATGGCTATGATCTACTTTGATGTGGATCCACTGTGTATTCTTCATGGCCATGCTTTCTACTTCATATTTATCACATGGATCCACTGTGTATTCTTCATGGCCATGGACATTAGTCATACTTTCATATGTACCATGGATCTGCGGTGTAGTTTCTTTCGCATCAATGCTTATATCACTTATGAGCATGGGTATGCCCGACTTGGGAAGAAAAACTCTTGTTTGATCTTTATTGAGGTTTATTGTTCTTGAAGCAGTTGTTTGAGAACCTTCAAGGGTACTTCAATGCATCCTCTCCTTTTAAATTTTATAATGTATTTCAGCCATCATTTTTCCCTTCTAACCTCACACATTAGGGGGCATCTATTATAGCACAAAAAGACACACCTATGCATTTGTTTCATGGCCTAACCCTTTCCCAAAGTTTGTTATACATTTTCCCAAATTTCCTCTCCAAAATCATTTAAGAAACATGCCTTATAAGCATATCCTTGAGTTTATCTAGTGCAAAGAACGAACATCTATGACTCTCTATCTTGAAACCCACATATGCCTTCAAAAATAATAAAAATAAAATAATTCCAAGTTTTTGGGCAGGTTTTTCGGTTGGGCTCGTTTCCCAACGTCCCCATGCAGTACAAAACAGATTCCAACTCCCCCAACCTCTTGGGGAAGAGATAAAAGAACCATTGAGGGATAAGGAGAGGGGAAGTCTCTTGGTGCAAGGTTATATTTCCATTATCTAGTAAGTCTCCCTTTTATATAATCCTCTGAGTAATACCCCCTTTTATATGGAAACTCATTTTCTAGCACCTATTTCCTATCTATATGGCTATAACTCCTCAGTGAGTATGACTTTGATATAAAGCATATCAAAGGAAAGGAGAACAAAGTGGTTGTTTCACTTAGCAGGAGAGTGCTTGAGATGCATGCTACAACCATTAATATATACATGATTGATTTAAAAGACATAATTTTAGAAGTTGCAAATTCAGATTCAAACTATTTGCAAATAAAAGAAGCATTTTAGCAAGGAAAATTTCAACGGAAAATTAAATATTATTTGTTGAAAGAGGATGGAGTCCTCATGTACAAGGGAAAGGTATATATGCCAAAGTCCAAAGAGCTAAAAAATATAGTGCTGGGGGGAATGCACAATGTGCCTTACGCTGGGCATCCTGGATATTAGAAATAAATTGCAGTTGTAAGAAGCCAATACTTTTTTCCATGAAGGAAGAAAGAGGTGGTTGATTACATAGATAGATTCCTAGAATGTCAAAAGGTAAATGTTGAGCATAGACATCCAACTGGAGTGCTACAAACATTTCCCATTCCTGAATGGAAATGGGAAGTTTTTACAGTTGATTTTATTACTAAGATACCCATAATAGTGAGGCAACATAATTCCATCATGATAGTGGTGGTTAAATTAACTAAGTTTGTATATTTTTATTCCATTGAAGACAACTCATAAGGCAGTCAACATTGAAAAAAATTACATGAAGAAAATTTCCAAGTTACATGGAGTGCCCAAGGAAATTGTTTTCGACAAAGATCCCATGTTCGCATCAAATTTCTGGAAAGGGTTGTTTAAAGGATTTGGGACAAAATTAAATTCAGTACAATATATTACCCAGAGTCGGACGGGAAAACAAAGAGGACTAACAGGATGATTGAAGATATGCTAAGAATGTATGTAATGGATCAACCTTCCAAGTGGGAAGACTACCTCCATATAGTTGAATTTGCTTACAATAATTGGTATCAGGAATCATTGAAGATGACCCATTTGAAGCCTTGTATGGTAGAAAATGAAACATGCCAGTGAGCTGGAATAACCTAGTAAACATAGAAGTTATTGGGATAGAATTGCTAAGGGAATTGGAAGAGAAGATGGAAAATATCAGGTAGAATTTAAAGGTTGCACAGGATAGGAAAAAGAGTTATGCAGATAAGAACATGACATACAGGGAATTCAAAGTGGGCGGGCATGTGTTTTTAAAAGTAAAAGAAAAAGGGAGCTAGCTAAGATTGGGAAGTTTCCCAAAGTTGGCAGTGAGACAATGTGGACCATTTGAAGTCTTGGAGAAGATAGGCCCAGTTGCATACACATTTGCATTTCCTACATCCATGATAATTCATAATGTGCTTCATGTGTATTTATTGAAGAAATATGTGATTGATCCTAACCATGTAATTGATTGGATTTGGATATAGGTGGAACACGAAGGGGCCTTTTAGGTGGAACCAGTGCAAATTATTTGGATCTAATCATTATATTATTTTTCATATATCTCTATGATTTATGGGTGAAAAAAATTGGAGGATTCAACTTGCATATCCATTTTAGTGACTAGTCCAAATTTGGAAATTTGGGTCCAAAAAACCATCTAAAATATTCTATAGCCATTTTGAGGCATCAAACGATACTTTTTTATGGTCCAAACCTTACTATGGAGCTATTGTATATATTATCCACTCTGATACCTTTCCAATGGTGCAATAATTTCCTCAATCGAAGTTATTCTGTGAAAGTTATGCCTCTCGTAAGTTGATCTACCATATTGATCGTTGTGGTCCGAGTAGATGCCACGTCAAAACCCATTACTTAAATATGTGGGGCTAGCCATGTGAGAAATTTCAAGAATATTCTAGAAGGTACAAAACTGTAACGCCCTTGTTTCCCCCAGTTTGTAAATATAACTATATTGGCCAAGAGACTATGGAAAAATCGATATGTATGAATGTTTGATTTGATGAACCTTTGTATAAAAGGCCAATGAATGTAATTTATGTTATTAATAGAAAATGGATAAGTGTTTCATAACTGCTGAAAGGGGGGTTCTCCAAGATAGACCATGGATGGTATGAGAGAGATGGTGAGGGGAACCAAGAATGGTTGAGATAACCCCCACCAATCCAGTAGCTTGTTGGGTTTAATTGCTTAGGACCAGAACAATCCTGTGACCCACGGATGAATTACATTCAGGCTAGTAGGTGAGAATAAATCCTCAAGAGTTAATGAGGGGATGGGGAAGAGTTCCCATCTGAAAGGATTTTAGACCTGACCATGGACTGGGAATTCGAGCCACATGAAATCTTGTTGAGGAAGGAAATAAAGGAAGGAGTGGTGGGTAGAGGAAGAGCTATGAAGGTAAGAAGAGCAGAGAGGCTAGGATATCAAGTTTGAGGAAGAACTGAGAAATGAACATGTTCTAGTCGTAGGATGTGGCTAGCAAGGTTATGGTACAAGATGATAAATGAGGGTGTTGAGTGATTGAGGAAGTACTCAGGAAGGCCTCCTTTCTCGGTATAGAGAAAACATGTTTCCAAGATCCTATGGGAGGAGGAGAGTAACCTCCGTCCCTGACTATTGCTAAGATGGAAGGAATAAATCTCTCTCAAAGCATCATGGTCTAGCTCGAGGTGGACAATGGTAAATCCCTTAGGAGTGACTAAGCCTATGGTTGGGTGGAAACATGCACCCCTTTCATCATTTTCATCACATTGTATGGTTCTGATAAGTGTTTCTATACTTTGTGTTTTGAAATGGAATAATGAATGAATGCATGTATTTATACATCCAAGACTGGTCTCTCTATTGAATGATCAAGTTATGTATATGCATTTATCTTCTTGTGGACTTATTCTTCTTATTGATCTTCTATATGCCCCAACTTAGCCTTCGAGATGTCTTGGGACACAAACCTGTAGGAGGGATGGGATAGAAAGCATTGCACCAATCTGACCCTGTCAGTCTAAAAAGGATATCTCTTTCAGACTCCTGGTTGTGCAACCGGGATATCATGCCCAAGTCCTTAAAACCATTATTATGAAGAGATTCATGTTTAACTCATGAGATTTTAGAAGGACCCGTATCACCAACACCCAGGAACCCTATGATAATTCTAAGGGAGCTAAGACTTTATGTCTCTAGAGCTCTGAAAGTCTAGGACTTTAGAGCATTGTCATCCCTAATAGTCACAAACCGACCGAAGGTGACCGAGAGTCACAGTTACCTGTAAGTTCGACCGACATTGGGTGGTTACCCTAGTGGTTAGATGAACCTATCTTACCGACTAAACCAGGATCCAACTCCCTATCATGAAGCAGTGCGAGCCACTGATCAGAAATGTTTGGGGGTTCCCTCAGCTGTTGGATCTACACCTAGGCGACTTTGGTGGAGTACCACTTCGGGAGAACGGATATTCCATAGCATCAAAATCCTTGAATGTTGAAGTTATGAAGCAAAGGAGAGTCGTATATTTGGGGGAGATTTTTAGGAGCCCCGCCTATCATCTGATTATTCAGGAGGAGGGACGTGCACATGATACTTCGGTGAAGTCCTGCTTCGGGAGAATGGAGTGGCAGTAAAGCTAAAACCCCCAAAGGCCAGAGTTGTGAAGTGGTTAGGACTGTAGATATAGGGATCCTTCAGGATCCATCTCATCCATCAATATACAGGGAATGTGTGGCGCTATATCCTTCAGTCCAAAGACTGGGCGCTCCAGGGAATTTGAGGTGTGGTGTGTCGATAAAATCTGAAGCCCGAAGTAAGGAGAGTCATCGATTCGAGGATGCTTCGGGACTTTTCCTAATTGTTAGATATAGGTTGTGGTCATCCCGGCACTGAACAACTTCGGGAGAAAAGAGGAGTTTGCATCGCAAATATCCCGAAGGTCGAAATAACGAAGTAATGTTAGTTGTGGATCTATGGATCTACATAGTCGGATCTTGACCATGAGATTTGAGGGATGTTAGAATTTGTTTAGTCTGGTGTGACATGGAAATCCAACGTCACTAGGGTGACATGGACCCACGATCGATGTGCCACATGTCAGCTTAGTTTATGCTTTTTGTAGACCCTATATTCTTATTGGAATGTGACACGTGTCACCCCAAGACCTTCTACGTGTCAGCCCCCAGTACGTGCTCGCCTAGTCAAATTGATTGTTGAAGTGACCGGAACTCCGGGAGTCTGAGACTTCGGGACTCTGGAGGATTTGGGGTGTAGCGTTATAAAGAAACCCAAAAGGCCCGAAGGTCAGAACCACGTGGCAAGCTTATGGGACTTCAGGAGTTTGGGACTCCAGAAGGTCTCATGCATAGACAATAAAGAGGTGTTCAACGCCGAAGTGCCAAATTTCCTATTAGCCTGAATGTTAGATGAAGGTTGAGTCTATTCATAGGATCAGACGGTGGATGGACTTCCACTGTGGATGAAGGAACTTGGAGACAATATGTGTGAGGTGGATTCACGTGGATGCCATGTGGCCCTCAACCAATGAACACCTGAAGAACTTTGGGAAGCCATAACTTACAACCCAAAGCTCGAATTTGAGCATGGTTGCAGTCATTAGAACGCTACGGGTAAGTAGAAAAGGATAAAGAGCTTGGAAAGAGGATTTGGGATGTTAAGGAGAGAGAAATTTTGATGCCCCATCCCTAGGAAAGATACTCAGGGGTCAGGTGTGTTACAAATTGGTATTAGAGCATGGTTAAAACACTTGGCCTACTTGGGATCATGGACGAATTGCATAAAAACCATATTTAAAGGAATTTAAAGGTGACACCCTATATTACCTCTTTCCTAAAGAGTCTGGTTAAACTTTTACTGAAGAAAAGAATGAAACTTTCTATTTTGTGTGTGTATTTAAGAAATATGAATTGTGTGTTGTTCATAAACTAATAGACTATTGGCCAAAAGTAAGTGTTTTTTCAACACTCAAGTAGTCAGTAAATCACAGGAAAACTACAAGTATAAAGGATAGTGATGCACCATGAAGTGGGGGATGGGTCCCACAATAGAGATGAATAATCTGATGAAAGAAGGGCGGTGAAAACCCTATCTAGATATGGTTGAAACTGTAAGGAGCCTCATGGACGAATTACAGATTTGCAAGGCCGACAACGAGATATTGATAAAGGAGCAATAAAAACAAACATATATTAATGTAGTCTTGTTGTAGAGTTTATACAATATACAGAGGTAGCGGCAGCATGGAACTACAACCATTCAGGTGGACTGACAACATATGAAGAGAAGTCAAAGTCCACCTGAGATACGAAAATGTGGTGCCATAAGTGGCCACACTATGAGGAGTACCTCAAGGAAGGTCTAACCTCGAGGCAGGAGATGCTCATTGGGAGAGTCATATGGAGAGGAAAATGGAAACTCTGAGGGATCTTCTAGTAGCAAAACTAGCTCACATTATCAAAGGAAAGGAAAGAAGAGAAAGCATTCCAAAAGTCATAATCCTGAAGAGTTCAAGAAAGACAAACCACCCGCTTTCAATGGAGAGATTGAGAAGGGGGAAGAGGCAGAAGCTTGGCTTCTTGGTTTAAATAAGTATTTAAGAGTCCATGACTACTCTGAAAACTTGAAGGCTCGAATAGCCATATTCAACCTGAATGGAAAGGCTTCCATTTGGTGGGAAGACCTTAGGAATGTGAAAGGAATCCATGAGAAGGACTTGTCATGGAAATATTTTGATAAATACTTCAAGAAGAAGTATCTGTCACATAAATACGTTGATGGGAAGACTAATGAGTTCTATGAAATCGGGCTGGGATAGCTCACCATAGCATAATATGTCAATAAATTCCTTGAGTTGATGAGGTATGTATCCTACATAAAGGATGAAAAGGTAAAAATGCAGTGATTTATTACTGGGTTACCTCAGACCTAGAGGAACGGGATTGAGTTTGATGAACCAAATACCTTAGAATATACTATCTAGAAGGTAAGGTATTGTTATGAATAGTTCGAACCTCACGAGGACTGGAAGAAGAAGAGTAGTTTGGGATTCAAGAAGAAGGGGTTTAAATCCTCAATATTTAAGAACTATGGGAAGGATTCTAGGATGATCCTTCCTACTAGAAGTGTGTATCAAAAAAAATTCTCCTCCCAGAGTGGAAATAAACCTTTTGGAGAAACCCCAGGAAAGACTAATAACCCAAAGAAAGAACCCTTGAAATTTTGGGGTTGTGGAGAAGAAAATATATTGAGCGATTGTCCACACAGACAACAAAATAGTAGGAGAGTCTACAATATCCAAGAAGTTACCACAATCAATGATGTGGCTAGGAGCATGCCACAGATTTATGCAGCCCTAGATAATAACCAAGCCTACCACCAAGCCTCAGTGGTGGATATGGAAGGTATGATCACTAATCATCTAGTTTCTATTTTAATTGACCTTGGTTTAAATTTGATTTATGTGGCCTCTCAAACTGTCGATAAGTGTAAACTGCAACTAGTTAGACATGTTAAGCCATGGTTGGTACAACTAGCCACTAGAACCAAAAGAAAAGTAGTATAGGTCATACTAGCTTGCCAATTCATTATGGATGGATTTCCCACCCAAGCGACCCTTAACATACTACCCCTAGGATCTTATGACCTGTTGGTTGGTATGGACTGGTTAGCCACTTATAAAACCAATTTTTGTTTTTACCATAAGTCTTTGGAATGTGAAAATGAAGAAGGGAGAAAAATAACCCTTCAAGGGATTCAGAGGCCTATCTCAGTGAGACGAATATCATCCCTTCAAATGAAAAAGTATTGCAGGAAGGGATGTCCTCTATATGAAATACAGGTGTTGGAATCTGTTGAGGATGACAAACCAAACCTAGAGTACCACTCCATATTAATAAATTATAAAGACATGTTTCCAGAAGAGGTACTGGGTCTACCTATGAGAAGAGACATTGACTTCTCCATAGAACTCACACCATGAGCAGTGCCAGTGTCTAGAATACCCTGTAGGATGAGTACACTAGAGCTAGTTGAGCTCAAGTTACAGCTAAAGGAGATGATGGACAAAGGCTCCATCCAATCCAGTGTGTCTCCATGGGGAGCACCCATCTTGTTTGTGAAAAATAAACATGGAACACTCCGACTATGCATAGACCATAGAAAATTCAATAAGAAAACCATAAAGAACAAGTATCCCTTACCAAGAATCGATGACTTATTTGAACAATCAATGGGTGTTTCCATTTTCTCAAAGATTGAATTAAGCTCTGGATACCATCAAGTCTGAATCAAGGATGAAGGCATCCACAAAATAGCCTTCAGGACAAGATATGGTCACTATCAATTTGTGGTGGTGCCATTTGGATTAACCAATGCCCCTGCCACTTTTATGTTCTTGATGAATAATGTACTTAGAAAATTCCTAGATAGATGTGTATTGGTTTTCATTGATGATATCCTAATATACTCCAAGAACATAGAGGAGCATGAAGAACATCATCAATTAGTGCTTCAAGTACTAAGAGAGCATCATCTCTATGCTAAGTTTAGAAAGTGTGACTTTTTCTAGAAGCAAGTACATTACTTAGGCCATGTTATTTTTGAAGAAGGAGTGGCAGTAGACCCTGACAAGATCAGATCTATAATGGAATGCCCTACCCCAAAGGATGTATCTGATATTAGGTCCTTTATGGGATTAGTAGGATACTATAGAAGGTTCATAAAAGGATTTTCCAAGATTGGTTGTTCAATCATTGCCCTTCGGAAAAAGTGGGTTAAGTTCACTTGGACATCAGAATGTGAAGAAAGATTTCAAGAAATGAAATACCTTCTAACCCATGCACACATGTTGAATATTGTAGACCCTGATGATGACTTCCTCATGTGTATAGATTCCTGTAAGGAAGGACTCTGAGGAGTCCTTATGCAAGAAGGGTGTGTAATTTTCTACGAATACAGAAAATTGAATGAACATGAAATCAATTATGTGACCCATGATCTAGAGTTGGTTTCCATAGTGCATTCTTTAAAAATGTGGAGGCATTACCTCCTGGGTAGGATATTTGTACTTATGATAGACCATTGTGGGTTGAGGCACCTGTTTGATGAATCAAAACTAAATGCTAGACAAGCTAGGTGGACGGATCTCCTTAGTGAGTTTTATTTCGAAATCAAACAGATCAAAGCAAAGGAAAATAGGGTGGTTGATTCCCTTAGAAGAAGTGTGAAAATGATTCACTTGGAATCGATAAGCATGTGTTAAACAGATGTCAGGGAGAGAGTCAGGAATGCACAAGAAACAAATGCATTTTTCAATATTGTGATGTCATACCTAAAGAAAGAGCCCACAAGGCTAAGGTATGAAGGCTATCAGATGCTTGATGAAGGCCTGCTAACCTATATAAACAAATTGTATATTCCAAGTTGTGACGACTTGAAGAGGTTCATAATGGATGAACTACACAAGAGACCATATAATGGTCATCCAGGTTATCAGAAAATGATCACGACCACTAGGAAACAATTTTATTGGCCTGGATTGAAAAAGGACATAGCTGACTATTTAACTAAGTGTCCATAATTCCAGCAAGTTAAGGTAGAACATTGGCACCCAGTAGGGTTGTTACAGCCTCTACCAATTCCATAATGGAAATGGGAAACCATCTCCATGGATTTCATCACCAGATTACCAAAATTGGCCAAGTAGAATGATTCCATCATGGTAGTGGTGGAAAAATTGAGCAAGTATGCTCACTTCATTCCTATCAAGTCAACTTTCAAGGCAATAGATATTTCCAACATATTCATGAAGGATATATTTATACTACATGGCATGCCTAGGGAGATTATATCTAAGAGAGACACAAAATTTACTTAAAGCTTTTGGAAATCCTTAATGGTTGGTTTTGAGACTAAATTGTTGTTTAGCACAACCTATCACCCTCAACTAGATGGACAGACAGAAAAAGTGAACCAAATATTAGAGGACATGTTAAGGATGCATGCAATGCATCAGCCTAAGAAGTGGAAAGACTTCTTGCCATTGGTATAATTTTCTTATAACAATGTTTATCAAGATTCATTGAAGATGAGCCCTTTTGAAGCCCTCTATGGTAGACAGTGAAATATTCCAATCAACTAGAGTAATCCAATGGATATAATTACAATCAAACCCAACATGCTGAAATAAATGGAACAACAAGTGATTCAGATTAAGAAAAATCTGAAAACTGCTCAAGATAGACAGAAGAGTTACGCCGATAGAAAGAGAACTCCCAGAGAGTTCAAGACAGGAGACCATGTCTATCTCATAATTAGACCCAATAAGAGTTCCCTGAGAATGGGAGCTTGTGCCAAGATGGCACCCTAGTATTGTGGACCCTTTGAAATATTAAATAGAGTGGGACATGTAGCCTATAGGCTAACACTCCCTCCCACAGTGAGGGCACATAATGTTTTCTATGTTTCATTATTGAAGAAATATGTACATGATTCTAATCATATAATTGACTGGTCTGTGATTCAGGTGGAGCCAGAGGGATAGTTCATGTTAGAACCTCAATGCACACTAGATAGGAAGGAAACCTGACTCAGGAATAGAACCATTTCATAAGTCAAGGTGCAGTGGAAACACTTCGGCCTAGATGAGGCTATGTGGGAAATGGAGGATGCCATGAGACATGCATATCCATTTTTGTTTACTTATGTATATGTAGAGCACATTGATAGATTGAACATTGAGGATGATGTTCCTTTAGGGGGGAGGGAATTGTAACACCCTTATTTCCCCCTATTTGTAAATATAACTATATTGGCCAAGAGTCTATGGAAAACTCAATATGTGTGAATGTTTGATTTTATGAACCTTTGTATAAAAGGTCAATGAATGTAATTTATGTTATTAATAGAAATTGGATAAGTGTTGCACAACTGCTGAAAGGGGGGTTTTCCAAGATAGACCACGGATGCTATGAGAGAGATGGTGACGGGAACCAAGAATGGTTGAGATAACCCCGACCAAACTAGTATCTTGTTGGATTTAATTTCTCAAGACCAGAATATTCCTATGACCCAGGGATGAATTACAGTCAAGCTGGTAGGTGGGAAGAGCTCCTCAACAGTTAATGAAAATATGGGGCAGAGTGCCCATCTGAAAGGATTTCAGACCTGACCATGGACTGGGAATTCTTCCACACACAATCTTGCTGAGGAAGGAAAGAAAGGAAGGCATGCTGGGAGTAGAAAG
>JASDQU011179175.1:0-17488 GCA_032191745.1 Picea mariana | reverse complement strand
TCATTCTCCTTTGCAGTTGGATGAAACGAAGCTTGGGGGGCATTTGCCTCAGCCTCTGGACTTCATGCTGAATTTGAGCCGCTAGCTTCTTAAAGTGGGGGATAAGTACCATTGGGAAATCCAAGCATAGTTTTCTATGGTTCAAGCTTGTGTAAAATTAAACCACCTGTTCCAAGCATAGTTTCCTCTGGTTCAAGATGGTGTAAAAATGAAACTAGGTCCAAGCATAGTTTTGGCTAGTTTTAAAGCTTGCGTAAAAATGAAAACAATCCCGAGCTTAGTCTTTGTTCTTTTTCATGCTCGTAAATACATAAGAATAAGTTACCGATCTTAGTCTTTGTTCTTTCTCATACTCGTAAATCAATGAGAATGTAACCGAGTATACTTTTATCACTTTTTCGGACTCGCGAAGGTTATACGAAAACAGAACCAATGGAGTTCCCTTTAAGATATTTTCAGACTCTCTAAACATGAAAAGATTGACGAGCGATCTTGTTCTTTTCATGCTCGTAAAAGTATTTGAAGAAAACATTTGGTGGGCGATAGTTTATAATTTTTTCGGTCCTATCAAACTAATTTATGAAAAAGGAACTGGGAGAGTTCTCTGTAAGTGTTTTTTAGACTATATAAACATGAAAAACCACTGAGTTTTCTTTCTTTGGACTCTTAAAACAAACATTGAAAGGCCCATGTGGGACCGAACCACTCCTTCCTAGGGTTCGTTAAACATACTCCGAGGGACTCATCCGAAGGATGAGCTTACATTTCAAGCATATGTTATCCTCCTCAAGCTTGTGTAAAAATAAATATTTACTCACCAGAAATGGTGGGGGAAAAATTTGGGAAAGAAATATGTCTAAACCTGTATTCCATGGAAGAGTCTCTTTTGAACATGACACCCTTTCACTCGCTTTGTGTCTAGGTTGGAGATCTGCTAGTCTCTTGATCATACTCCTTTATAAGATTACAAATTGGTATGTGATCCCTATTGTTGAGTTAGTGTTTCCAAGACAGTTGTTGTGTCATCAATATGTTAAAAAAGATGTCCAACCCGAAAAGACTTCTATTGCGTCGGCCATTTCTGTAGTCCTTAAGCCTTTTATTATGTCGGCCATCCCTGAGTCAGTCCTGAATCACTTGTTACTTTGATCTACTTCAAATCTTGTTACCCGTTTCATGTCATGGATGTGGGATACATTAAGGCCCTCTTGTGACGAGTCTTTTCCTGTCGACTTCAACTCATTATCTAGGAATTAGACATAGAAACCAATTGGTAACTTGGAACTTGCATATATCAATGGAAGGTTTCCTCACTTTTGACAGTGGGTTTTCATTATTGACCTCTGATCGGAAGGTTCCACCGAGTGTTCAACATCAACTCATTTGATTCACATTCGTTGGATTGTACTAGAGTACCTTGGGAGTCATTGACATTAATGGTGATTTCCCTCACACTTGTTAACAGTATACACTAATGAATGGTAATCAAGTGATTTCTACCATGTTTGACTTCAACACATGTATTCACATGGTTAGATTCATACTATAGAGTGGTGGAGATCAAGACCCTGGATATTTTTCTAATAGATCCAGGTTGCGTTGGAGTATATTCAGTGTATTGCTACATAGATCCACATTGTATGTCTGGTGGCTATGTTCAAATTCGAATCCTTAACACATAGATCCATAGTGTATTTTTGGTCGCTATGTTAAGATTTCATTCATAATGGCATGGATCCACAGTGTATGTTTGGTGGCCATGACTTTTCTTACTTAACATGGATCTTTGCATGTCGACATTTATGCTTTGAGTCATTTGTATTCTGAGTATGGTAATGCTTACCTCAATGATGATATGTTATTGTACTGTATTTCCTTGTTTGTTGGCAGGTTTCCGATCGACTGTTCCTTGTTCCCTACACACACTCGACAAAGTATTTCAGCTATCACTTTGTTCTAACTTCATACTTTGGGGGGCTCTCTGTTACACATTATTTTCATCATCCCTATGACCGCTAATGATGTAAACCTATTTGTAGTATTCAGAGGGGTCAGTGGCCTGAGTTCTTGAAGAAAGAAGGGAGAAAAACTTTTCCTAATAAAATAAGTTGCATTTTCCTTTATGAAAACCCTATTAAAGATGATTTTCACATGCTGCACTATGGCTAGGGTGCGAGAATTATTGATTCTCGCAGGATGCACCATAGCTGGGTTGCGAGAGGTTCACAAGTTTCTCTATAGGTAGGGTGTGAGAATGCTCATACGTGGCAAAAATGAGCGTCTTCTCAATGCTTCTAGAAGGTGAAACTTCCATGGTGAGCTGGCATTTGAATGGTTTGGATCTTACTCACTTTCATGATTTAGTGGGATCATCCTAACCTCCTCACCTTATCCTCTTCAACTTATAAAAGGAGAGGATCTCTCATGGGGAAGGTTAGCTTTTAGCTTTGTAGCTTTATCTTTTGGGATTGGCTTGGATTGGATTGAGCTTGGGAGATTGTTAGCTTGGCTAGATGAGCCATTTTATCAAGATAGATTGTGAATATTATCAGATCTATGCTCTTAGAATTCTTGGAGTGGAAGTGTGTGGGGAAAGAAGGACAGTTGGAAGGGACCTTACGACATCAAGGCCATGGTTGTAATCTCTCTTTCACATTTAATATGATACAATAATATGATTCTTTCCTATAAAGCTTGTTGTTTTTTATTGTATGATTCCTTGATCACATACACAGGTTTATATTGAGTTTATGCCATTACTATCACTTTGGTTGGTTGTGTTCTTTTGTAGGATCATCATTTTATGAGTGTTGGAACAGAGCTAGGATGGCGATGGTATGAGGAAGAGGTGTTTAAACGATATGTCATCTATCCCTCTTTAGTTAGTAAATTCAATATTTAAAACTTAAGGAAAGCGTCATGTTCTGGTGTGTTTTGTTCTAGATCTAGGTGGATTTGGGGAGATCAGTTAGTGTCTTCACCTACTGATTTATCCAAAAACAGGGAGATATTTAAGGAGTGCTAAGGTGATCTTTTCCCTATCGGAAAAATTATGAACAAAGAAATAACCTTTTAACAAATTTAACCATTTTTCTAGGGCATCCACATCTATCTGACCTTCAAATATGGGAATATAAAAATTAACCTATACCTTGAAAGGACAGGTGATTCCAAAGTGGTTGTTTGATGAAGATGCACCTGTTACTATCGGCAGGCATTGAAGGATGTGGGGAAAATTCTTCATCATTTTTTCCCTCTGTCGCATGAGAGCTTGCTGAAGAAACAGATTTATAGGATCGTCTGCTCCGTCGTTTTTCTTTTCTTCAACCATGGAGGGTTTCTTGGGTGTGCTAGAATTATTGTCTTCAAGAGAGACAAGCTCGAGACCCAACTTGCTATACTCGGACGTCGTCGGAGACATCCACTGAAAAAATGATCAAGAGTAGTCTACTCTGATACCATTGATCCAGATTTATTTTTGGCATGAAATGAGAGTGGAGATATAATAAAAAAATGAACAGAGATATCACAGATATTCAATAATGTAACATAAATGTGTAATATCCCTCAGGTTGAACCCAATTTTAAATATAAATTCAAATGTACTTAAGCTGGTGAGATGTATGACATCATTTTATATGCACATTTCATGGTATAGTGTGTGCATGTACTGCGCAGTAAAATGAAGAAGTGTGCACATTCCTGGATATCGCACGCAGCAACTTGAGTGCGCATGATTGTGAGGCCAGTGAGCCTTTGTGTATATGCTATGTTTTATAGGTTGGTGAGCTAGCTATTATAAGCTAGGAGGATTATGTTTTGATTAGCCCAAAGAGCCTAGATGTTAAAGGCTATACGCCTATTTTTATACATGTCTCATAATTAATATAAATACATTGTTGCATGCAAACCGACCATGATAAAAGAGATGGGGAACTAAAATCCACTAGTTAGGAAAGGGAGGGGCCTAAAAGTTAAGGAAAATGGATAAGCTAAGGATCTTAAGCCAAAAAAGAATATTATATTAAAATTTCTTAAAGTATAAAGTATGGATAATTATTTTATCCTAAGTTCTAAGTTGGGGACAAGTGGGCCAAAGTAGCTCCCAACATAACAAGTGTCAAGCTGGGGACATGCATACATACTGAGGGAACTTAGTTCATTTTTGGGCATCCTTTTTATCATAATTTCCATCATTCTAGGCATAACTCCTTCCATCCTGGAGTCATCCAGTCAACCATCCATGAGCATGTACACATCCATTGAGATATCCTTTGTATCTTGATGACTATACCTGAACCCGTATCCATAGCCATTTTTGGTGTTGGTGTAGCTTGTTAGCTTGGGAGATGGAATGAAGAGGCAGGTTGTCAGGCCCGTGAGCAGTTCTCTGGGTGAGAGAATTGTTGGGGATTGATCCCCTAAAGGTGATAAAATGAAGCTACAGTGCTTTGAGACTTCCTGTCTGGCTTTTTATTGAAGCCTAGAAAGGAGGTGGGGTAGTTGAAGGACTATTGAGTAGAGAAGGGGAACAATTCCTGGGTGGGACAAGAATGTGGGGAATGAGAGACTATAGGTTGTTAGTTTGAATTGACACCTAAGACAGAGCCTTTCCTGTTGTCTATAAGTGTTTAGCTTGCTTAGGAATCCCTTTACCTAGGTGGGGTTTAGTCCCAGCTCGGTGGTGACTCACTGTGGAGAGTGATGAACAATGTGGTCTAAGGCTGGGAGGTTCATGGAAGGAATTTGGTGACATTCTTGCCAAGATAAGTGCCAATTGTGTGATAAATTTACATGCTGCATTGTTATTTACGTGTTTATTTTTATGGGTATTTCCTATATATGTTGCATGTATATGATTACCGTTATTTCAGTGTGAATACATGTATTTACATATGTATTTGTATGTTTTCATTTTATGTATAAGGCTTCTGGAAGAGTTCTATGTGTGTATATTTTAATTTCTTGCATTCCTTCAAAGAAAATTTTTATAAGGCATAGCTCAGTTGGATATTGGGTATGTTACAGTATGTTCCATAGAGAGAACAATAATATTTCTCTAGCGTAGAATAGCCCAACATGGATGGCTAGGGACGTTACAACATGGTATTAGAGCTTCAGTTTTCAGCACTGAGCCTAGATGGGCCGAGCAAGTTCAGTTGAAGTGAATATTCACAGAAGATTTATTTCAAATAGGCCAAATTTCGAGTTGCAAAGCATCCATGGTAAATTTTGGAACCAACAACACAAAATTTAGAAAAGTCCCAATTCCTGTTGTTAAATTCGTGAGAAAATGGAGAAATTTGACCATGCGATGAGATATTACTGATTTAGTATCTATTTTAACAAATTCGGATCTGGAATTAGTCGAATTTGAAGTTACAGTGTAGCCATAACAGATGGAGCGAGATTAATAAATAAAATTCTCAATTCATGACTGATTTTTGGGTAAATTCATTCTAGAAATCTCAACCCAGATCAATTTGTTATTACAGAAGTTGAATGGGTGTTATTGGGGTGAAATTGAATAAATTTCATAGTTGCAGAATGTATATGGTAAATTCGAGAAAACGTTAAGCAAAATCCCCAATTTCTACAATGGAATTCAAAAGGAATTGATGCGCATAAAAATGAATGTGCAAAGGTGGGCGCACTAAAAATGCATGATGCACAGTGAAAAGCTTATGATAGGTAAAATTCAGAACTGCACGGCAAGATATTGACGTGCTGGTTGAAAAATGAACAAAAAATTAATGGGAAAATTCAAATGACCGTAACTTTCTGCTCCATACTTGGAATTGAGCATGTGAGTAGGTGTTGGAAAGGTCTTGGAAAGAAGAATATAACTATTCACCCAAAAAATTGATCAAGGAATTCAATTCTTCAAGAAATCGAAAGAAATATTTATGATATATTATTGAACCAAAATGGTTCATAATTTTCACAAATTGTTGAAACAGTTAGCGTGACAAAGTTTTGTTGACTACACATTTTGCAAAGTTAACAACAACTAGATCATATCAGAATCAACACAGAGTCCATAGTAATTGATCTAAAAATGATACAGGCTTGTATTCTTGAAAATATTTGCAAGTTTTAATTCAAGTGTTATTATGCAAATGGATCAATTTTGCAAACACAAATTTTATAGAAATTACGCATTCAAGATGCAATAATAACCAACAAAATACAGTGAACAGTAAACACATAACACAACAAATTATAAAGGAGTTCACCCCTCTCTTGGGCTACATCTCCTCGTCCAGCTTCCAATGGATCTTTTATATTATTTTCTCAAAGTGATAAAATATGTGCTTTAAAATTCTCAAAATTCCAAATAGATGGATCCAATGGCTTCAGAACGTCCAAAAACCCCTAGCTGGGCTTTTTTGGCACCTAATTTGGCCAAAAATTGAAGAAGATAGGCTTCCTGGAAGCTCCCCTTCAAACTTGTTGTCTCTAGATCGACAAATTGCACCTTTGTGTGTCCAACCTAGCACCCACACTCATTTTTGTGCTAAAACCTAGCACCAGGTGCATAACCACATAACCGTGCGAACTATAGGATGGTTAGGGTGCTTAGCCCCTAAACACCAAACCGTTGGGCATGTGGCTTATCATACAACCGCACCCACACACAAAAAAGGGCCAAGGTTTAAACTCATGGTAGTGCGCCAAGTGTCTAGGCATGCGGGCTCCAAATTCATTTGAAAAAATGCACGCATGTGGTGGTTATATGGTAAACAATATGTGACAGGGGGTCGGGGCTTATCCCCAGCCAAGACCGTGCCCAATCAAGAAATAATTCAAACTTATATATATATGAAACTGTTTATATAACAAGAACCAACGGTGGGCGCACCGGTTGGGTGACCCTTCCCAAAGATCTTCCACTGCACGAAAGTCATAGGATCGATTCCTACTGACTACAAAAGTTTTAACCATAGTCTAGGTGACACGTGGTGGCCCTTGCTTGGGCTATGTGTCACCAATCCATTCACCACAAATGCCACATGTCAAGAAATGATTCGACCATCCAACTGCCAACTATCTACCAACTCATCCCTACCACATCAACATACGGCCCTACCATGTCAGCGTACGACTCTGCCATGTCATCGTATGGCCCTACCACGTCAGCATCCGTATGGACTGTACGGACTGGACAATCAACAAAATTTGTTTTGCCTATTTGACGATTTGAATAGAACGTGATATCTCACTCATTCGTCATCCATTTGAACCCGAATGAGTTGCGTTGGGTTCATGATGATGAGGCCTACCCACTTGTTTGATTTGAAGTGATTCCAAGCACTTTGAATTTTGAGTAAAATTTGATCCCCTGGATCAGTAATGGAAGAGACATAGGGGAATTATAGACAAGAAGATGAAATCAGAGGAATGAATGTCCATTTGGGTATTGAAGTAACAAACTCCAATGGGCATGGAGAAGGAAGGGATGAAAACGTGAATATGGTAAAGGCCATTAAGATTTTGTAGAGCTATGTAGAAAGACATAAAGCTGGTAATGAAAGACTTATAAAATCCAATGAGCAGAAGGATGACTTCAACATGAAGTTATTGGAAAGCATGAATAAAATAGAAAATAAATTGGATAAGGAGAGTGGCTCAATAAAATCAGCAAGTCACGGACCTTCTGATGAGAAAAGAAGAGCAAGAAGTGTTAGCAAGATTCACCATCACTCCCCGAGGCATTCCAATAAGAGAGAACATAGCAACTCAAGTCCATCCCCTCTCAGGAAGCACTAGATGCTTGGGGTGGATGAGCTACTAGGAGAAATGAAAAAAATCAAACCTCCTACATTTGATGGTGAACACAAGAAGGATCAAGATGCAGAAACATGGTTGTTGGGCATGAGAAAGTATTTTCAATTGCATATATATTATTCTCATGTAGAAGGTATAATTTCTATCTATCAACTCAAGGGAAAGGCATCCATGTGGTGGGATTAGCTTGTGTAGGTGCAGCTCATCAAGGAGAAAAGTGTCACTTGAAGGGAATTAAAGAAGTATTTCGAGAAGAAATACTTGAGTAAGAGATACTATGACAAGAAAATGAAAGAGTTCTTTGAACTCAAACTTGTGAGTATCACCATTGATGAATATGAAAGAAGGTTTTTAGAACTGCTGAAGTATGTCTCTTTCATCAAGGATGAGACAGTTAAGATTCAAAGGTATTTGAGTGGATTTCCATCCTTCATCGGTGACAAAATACAATATGATGATACTAAGACATTGGAGGAAACCATAAGGCAAGCTAAATGCCTTTATGATCAACAAAAATCAAGGCCAAATTTACAAAAATATTGGGAAGACAAAAATAAATTCAAGGTGGATCAGAGGAAGAAGGGGTCTAAGCCATCATTCTTAAAAAATAATCCACAGGGAAAACAAACTCCTAGAGAGCCTAGAATGATTGAAATGGGGGGTCAAAGGCCAAGGCAGCCACCTATTCAATGTTGGGGTTGTAAAGGAGATCATGTGTTCAGAGATAGTCCTCACAAAGGTGAAAAAGGGAGAACTATTCACAAGGTACAATAAGATGAAACAATGGAGGACATGGATAGAAATGTGCCAAGGATCTATGTAGCCCTAGACAAAAATTAAGCAGAGTATCAGTCACATATAATTGAAGTGGAGGGTATGATTAAAAACCCAACCATTTCCATTTTAATTGATTCAGGATATAGTCATAGTTATATAGATCCTAAGATGGTGGAAAGTTTTCATTTGCCAAGAAGCAAGCATGGGAAATCTTGGTTGCTGTAGCTAGCTACTGGAGCCAAAAGAAAAGTTAATGATATGGTTAAGTCATGTCTTATGGACATGAATGGACTGAACACCAGGGTATATTTGAACATCTTTCATTTAGGTTCTTATGATTGTCTAATTGGGATGGATTGGTTGGACCAACATCATTCCATCCTAGACTATCATAACAAGCCATTTACTTGCTTGGATGAGGAAGGGACCCAAAGGAAAGTGAAAGGATTTCCCAGGGTAGTAACCATCAAATAAATTTCATCTTAGCAGCTAAAGAAATGTTATAGAAAAGGGTGTCAAATATTTGCATCACATATGGAAGAGACACCTAAAGATAAGGTGCCAAATTTGGAAGATCATGCAGTCCTCGAATATTTTGAAGATGTGCTCAATTAGGGACTAGGACTACCCCCAAATAGAGTTATTGATTTCTCCATAAATTTAATGCCAAGAGTAGGTCCAGTGTCAAAGACTCCTTACATAATGAGTACACCAGAGCTAAAGGAGTTGCAAATGCAACTTGAAGAGATTCTAAAAAAGGGGTATATATTCCCAAGTGTTTCACCTTGGGGTTCCCTAGTATTGTTTGTGAATAATAAACATGGAACATTAAGATTGTGCATTGATTTCAGATAGTTGAATAAAGTGACTGTTAAGAACAAGTATCCTCTGCCAAGGATTGATGATCTTTTTGATCAATTGAAGGATGCAAAGATATTTTTGAAGATAGATCTCAGGTCAGCATACCATCAGGTAAGAATTAAAGAGGAAGACATCAACAAGACCACCTTCAGGGAAAGGTATGGTCATTATGAGTTCACAGTGGTGCCACTTGGGTTGTCAAATGCACCAGCTATTTTCATGTGCTTAATGAATGGTGTTTTTCGAGAATATTTAGACAAGTTTGTCATTGTCTTTTTGGATGAAATTCTTGTATATTCCAAGTTAGAAGAAGAACATGATCATCATTTGAGGATGGTGTTGCAATTGTTAAGGGAGGATCAGTTGTATGCCAAGTTGAGAAAGTGCTCATTTTATCAGAAGAAAATTCATTATTTGGGGCATATCATTTCAAAGAATGGGATAGCAGTGGATCTTGAGAAGATAGAATCCATTAGAGAATGGTCAGTACCAAAGAATGTGACAGAGGTCAGATCATTCATGGGCCTTGCAGGATACTAGAAGAGATTTATTGAAGGTTTTTCAAAGATTGCACACACAATCACTTCCTTGCAAAGAAAGGGTGTGAAGTTTCAGTGGACAGTGGATTGTGAAAAGAGTTTCCAACACTTGAAACAATTGTTAACAAGTGTTCCAATACTAAGGATTGAAGACCCAAATGAAGACTTCATTGTATGCACAGATGCATGTAAAGAATGACTTGGTGGAGTCCTCAGTCAAAATGGATTTGTGATATGTTATGAATCAAGCAAGTTAAAAGAGCATGAAAGACACTATGCCACTCATGATTTGGAGTTGGTAACCATAGTATATGCCTTGAGGAAATGGAGACACTACCTCATGGGCAAGAGGTTTGAGCTGAGAACAAACTATAATGATCTGAAATTTTTATTTGATCAACCAACTCTAAATTCTAGGCAAACCAGATGGTTAGAATTTCTAAGTGAATATGACTTTGATATAAAGCATATCAAGGGAAAAGAGAACAAAGTAGATGACACACTCAGTAGAAGAGTACATGAATTGCATTCTACAACCATTAGCATGTACCAATCAAATTTGAAATAAATAATTACAGAGGTTGCCAAATTACATTTGCATTACAAGGAATTAGTGGCAAAGTTACAACAAGGTATTTTGTAGCAGAAAATTGAAGATTACAAGCTAGATAATGACGAAATTCTCAAGTATAGGGGAATAATTTATGTACCAAATTCTCAAGAGTTGAAAGATATGATATTGAGAGAAATTCATAATGTGCCTTATGTTGGGAACCCAGGATATCAAAAAACTATTCCAGCTATCAAAAGCCAATATTATTGGCCAGGCATGAAGAAAGAGGTTGCTGATTTTATTGCCAGATGTTTGGAATTTCAAAAGGTAAAGGTTGATCATAGACATCCAACTAGTTTTCTACAACCATTACCCATTCCTGAGTGGAAATGAGAAGTTGTAACCATGGATTTCATCACAAAACTACCTAGAACAAACAAGAAACATGATTCTATCATGGTAGTGGTGGATAAGCTTACTAAAGCTGCCCATTTTATTCCAGTTAAGCTCACTCACAAGGCAACGAACATTGATGATGTTTATATGAAGGAAATTTCTAGATTACATGGGATACCCAAGATAATTGTGTCTAACAGAGATCCAAAATTTGCCTCAAAAATTTGGAAGGGATTATTTAGTGGATTTGGAACAAATTTGAATTTTAGCACAACTTATCATCTAGAATCAGATGGACAAACAGAGAGAGTAAATCAAGTTCTTGAAGATATGTTGAGGATGTATGTGATGGATAAACCATTAAAATGGGAAGACTACCTACACTTGGTAGATTTTTCTTATAACAATGGGTACCAAGCATCTCTAAAGATGATCCAATTTGAAGCACTCTATGGAAGAAAGTGCAACACACTAGTAAGTTGGAATAACCCAACAGACAGAGCAGTGGTTGGGCCAGATTTTCTCAGGGAAATGGAGGAGCAAATGATAAAAATAAAGAAAAATTCAAAGGCTTCCCAGGACAAGAAGAAAATCTATGCTGATAAGGGTAGAACTCACAAGGAATTTAAAGTGGGCAACCATGTGTTCTTGAAAGTGAAAGCCAACAGAAGTTCCCTGAAGTTGGGAAACTGTTCAAAGTTGGCATCTTGCTATTCTGGGCTATTTGAAATCCTAGAGAGGATTGGTCCAGTTGTTTATATGATTGCATTGCATGCATCTATGTCTGCTAATAATGTATTCCATGTATATTTGCTCAAGAAATATATACCTAATGCCAATCATGTTATTGATTGGAATGTGACTCAGGTGGAGAAAGAAGGTGCTTTCCAAGTGCATCTGGTACACATTCTAGACTGGGAAATCAAATAGCTATGGAATCGAGCCATAGGTCTTGTAAAGGTCCAATGGACTTGGTATGGTCCTAAGGACACTACTTGGGAGCATGAGGATGCAATGCGGGTAGAATACCTGCTTCTTTTTGAGGATTTTTGAAATTTTTTTGTACATGGGTACATGATGCACTAAGGATAGTGCATAAATAAGGGGAGGGGATTGTAATATCCCTAAGGCCAAGACCAATTGTAAATGTAAATGCAAATGTAATTAAGTTGGTGAGTTGTATGACATCATTTTATATCCACATTTCATGGTATAGTGCGTGCATGTACTGCACAGTAAAATGAGGAAGTGTGCACATTCCTAGATACTATGCGCAACAACTTGAGTGTGCATGATTGTGAGGCCATTGAGCCTTTGTGTATATGCTATGTTTTATAGTCTAGTGAGCCAACTATTATAAGCTAGGAGGCTTATGTTTTGATTAGGCTGGAGAGCCTAGATGTTAAAGGCCAATGCACTTATTTTTGTACATGTCTCATAATTAATATAAATACATCGCTCCGTGCAAAATCATGAACATGATAAAAGAGATGGGGGACTAAACTCCACTAGATAGAAAAGGGAAGGGCCTAGAAGTTAAGGAAAATGGCTAAGCTAAGGAGGTTAAGCCAAAAATGAATATTATATTAATATTTCTTAAAGTATAAAGTATGGATAATTATTTTATCCTAAGTTCCAAGTTGGGAACAAGTGGGCCAAAGTAGCTCCCAACATGAAAAGTGTCAAGTTGGGGACATGCATACATATTGAGGGAACTTAGTTTATTTTAGGGCATCTTTTCGATCATCTTTTCCATCATTCTGGCCATCAATCCTTTCATCCTAGAGTCATCCAGTCAACCATCCATGAACATGCACACACCCATTCAACTATCCTTTGTATCTTGATGACTATACCTGAACCCATATCCATAGCCATTTTTGGTGTCGGCGTAGTTGGTTAGCTTGGGAGTTGGACTGAAGAGGCAGGTTTTCAGGCCCTTGAGAAATTCTATGGGTGAGAGAATTGTTGGGGATTGATCTCATGAAGGTGATAAATTGTAGCTACAGTGACCTGAGACTTCTTGTCCRGCCTATTGCTGAAGCTCGAAAAGGAAGTGGGGTAGCCGAAGGACTATTGAGYAGAGAAGGGCACACCTCTTGGGTGGGACATGCATGTAGGGAATGAGGGACTATAGTTTGTTAGTTTGAATTCTCACCTGAGATGAAGTCTTTCCTGTTGTCTATGAGCCTTTAGCCTGGTTAGGAATCCCTTTACCAGGGTAGAATTTAGTCCCAGCTCGGGGGTGACTCACTATTGAGAGTGATGAATAGTGTGGTCTAAGGATGGGAGGTTCATGGAAGGTTTGCACTCAGTTAGCGACATTCTTTCCATGATAAATGCCAATATTGTGATTAATTTACATGCTGCATTGTTATTTACGTATTTATTTTTATGGGTATTTCATGTATATGTTGCATGTATATGTTTACTATTATTCCAATTTGAATATGTGTATTTACATATGTATTTGTATGTTTATGTTTTATGTATAAGTATTCTGCAAGAGTTCTGTGTGTGTATATTTTAATTGCATCCAATCCTTCAAAGAAAAAATTATGTGACATAGCTCAGTTGGATACTGGGTATGTTACAATATGTTCTGTAGAGAGAACAGTAAGAGTTCTTTGGCATAGTGTAGCCTGACATGGGTGGTAGGGGATGTTACAAATGTATCATATATGCAACCATAAACATAGATATACAATAATACATGATTTCTATTAATGAAAGAAATGTATAAAGACTGTAAAAATACATATTGAAAGACTCGCTAGAATGGTGGCATCTTGTCTCTAAGAAGAGATGTGATGGTTACTCACATTTGCAAGAAGATGATTACAATGAGGCTTTGAAGGAAATTTTAAAATAAAAATGAATGTAAAAACTCTAGACATCCAAAATCCTAACCCTAGGAGATGAAGTGCCAAAAGTCATGTGGGCCCTATTTGGGTAAGTTAGTACATCAACTTCCCGAGGTCGTAACTTTTGCATACGATCTCCATTTTAGGCGTATGATAGCCCGTTGGAAATGTATCGTTGAGGATATTCATTTGGGGTAGATCAATAATTCATTTTACCATCATTGAGAATATAAATCCTAAAAAACCTTCATTTAGGCCCTCAAAATGGCTCCGGAAGTTAAAACTGCTAAAAATAGTAAATTGCCAAAATTGCCAGAAAATTGTTTTGAGCCAGTTGGAAAAGGTGGGTGGCCACCGATATCCACCTATATCAAATAAAAATCTGACAAAACAACAAAAGAGTTAAAAGAATCAATCATTCTAAACCGATAGGTGGCCTAGCTTTGCCCTTTAACAATGAGGTGCAGATCTTAGGACCAACATCTTCTGGCGCTGTTGCCGGGGAATGGAGTAATGAAATATATTTAACTAGGAGAAGAAAAATTGATCAGATATGACCTTTGACGGTGAAAAAATATTAGACACAAATAGACTATCATATTTCACCTTGCGACTTCACTGAGTAAAATTTAAAGAAGAAATATTGGCGCCCAGAAAGGGATTCAACAGATCCATATCTGAAAACAAAAAAGACAAGAAGGTTGATTATAAACTTGATAATAACATAGTAGGATCTGATATATAAAGGAAAATAAGGAAATCTATTGTAGCTCATAGATACGCTTCCCCCCTTAAGGGAAAATCTACACACCAAGAAAATACTTCAAACCATCATCACGAGCAGCTTGAATTTGCTAGCCCTGAGAATCATATTTCCAAAGGGGCTCAGACATCTCCTACTCTTGATTCCACTTCAACATCCAGTCTTGCATCCACTCCTGTATCTCCCATAAATTTGCAGATTCCTATCGTTCAAGCCATGGTCATTAATAGGATGGATGTCATAATTTCTGCTAGATATGCACCCTTAGTTCTACCTGTAGTTTTACATTCACTCCCAACCATAGATTACATGAAGTATCTACCAAGATATAATGGGGAAGGTGAAATAACTGTTGAAGAACATCTGGTAGCCTTTTATAGTTTTGCATAGGACTTTAACATTGATCATTCAGATGTGTGGATGAGGTTGTTTGTACAGAGTTTGGATGGGGAGGTCGAAAAATGGTTCAAGAGTCTTCCTCCAGCCTCCATTGACAATATTGAGGCATTGGATGAATATTTCATAAATCAATGGGGAGATAGGAGCGATTATCTCTATTACATCACTGAATTTGGGGCTCTAAAGAGAAATAATGGTGAATCTATTTCAGACTTCACCAAGAGATTCAATAAAATGTATGGTATAATCCTAGATGAAATCAAACCAACCGAAGCCTCTGTGAACATCACTTATGCTAATGCATTTGATGCAAAATTTTCCCTCATCTTGAGAGAGAGAATATCAACCACGTTGTTATCCATGTAGGAAGCAAACATTGAAGTTGAATTTAATATTTTGGCATCAGACAGATTGAAGACTAGATATGAAAAAGAGAAGAGAAAAGAGAGAGACGATGCCCCTACCTCCTCTAACCCAGCTACATCTGATCCAAAACTTGAGGATATGACTAAAACTTTGAAGGATCTAAATTCTAAGATAGCTAAGCTAAAATGGGAATTCAAACAACCAAACATAACCTTTCAAGGGGCTGGTAGTGGAAATCATAACCAATTTAGAAGGCCTAATGATGCTCCTCAAGTAATGCAGATAGAAAGGAGAAATTTTGATGATCAAAGAGTAGTGCCCCCTTTCCAAAACAATCAAATTGAGGAGATATATGCAGAAAATGATGTTGTGGATGATACTGTTGTGCTTTTCAATGAGACATATTATTATGCCAGTCACTTAACACAGTAAGAATATGAGGTAGCACAATTGTCAAATCAATTTGATGATCAGATAGGGGAAGAGGGAGTTATTCAAGGTTAACCCAAGAAGAAATATGATTTGAGGACGAGAAATGGATCCTCCAAGACCACCACCTCTGATAAAGGAAAACAAGAAGAATCCCCTCCCAAGCCAAATCCAAATAAAGGTATGCCATCTAAAACTCAGTCATCTCCACTATCAAAACCTCTTTCCCCTAAAACAAAGGAAGCTAATAAGCCACCAACCTCTTTCATCTTGGAACATGAGCTGAGAAAAATCAAGATTCCTATCCCTTTGACGAAATTTTAAAAAAATGAACCTTTCAAGAAATCCATCATGAAATTTCTGCAACCTACTCGTTATAGTGTATCTTCTGATGTCATTAGTCTACAGGATGAAAACCAAGCCATTATTGTGGGTCCACACATTGAGGATGGCTCTGATTCTTATCCTCCTTTCTATATATCTCTGAATGTTCATGATAATATCCCACACAACTCTCTTATGTACTCAGGAGCCTCTCACAATGTCATGCCCAAATTTGTTATGGAAGAACTAGGTCTGGACATTACCAAGACTTACAAAAACATGTACTCCTTTGATTCCAAGACATAAAATGCCTCAGATTGATAAAGGATATGGTGGTTTCTCTAGCAAAATTACCCATGAAGAGTGTAGTGATGGACATTGTGGTGGATGAAATCCCCCCAAATTTTGGCATGCTATTATCCATAACTTGGGCTAAGAAGGTTGGAGGATCACTGCAAGTGGACCTCACATATGCCACCATTCCTATTTTTGGTGGTGAGCACATGAGGCCATACACAGAGGTAAGGTTAGACTACATAGTCAGTGATCATTAGAACCCAATAAATCACCCCATTTATGATATTGAGTATGGGATTGGTTCGTCTTCTTTTCATTTATATGATGATGAACCTGGAATATCAGTCAACCAATGTAGATATCAACCAACGACTAGTCAACAAAACAAGGTATGGAAGATGTATTTCGATGGATCTTGATCAAAAGACAGATTTGGTGCAGGTATTCTCCTCATCTCCCCTTCATAAGAAGTTATAACCCTCTCCTATAATCTAGAGTTTGAGAGTAATAACAATATAGAGAAATATGAAGCTATGTTATTGGGATTGAGGGCTGCCAAAGACATGGCCATTGATTGTTTAGCAGTCTTTGGTGATTATGAGTTGGTCATCAATCAAGTTAGGAATATCTATCAAGCTAAGAAACAGAGGCTCAAGCAATATAGGAACTAGGTATGGGACATGATCGATAATTTCTTTCTAGAATTTAACTTATCTTTCATTCCTAGAGAACAAAATCAGAAAGCTAATTCTCTGGCTTTAGCTACCAGCACGTTCATGCCTCCCATTGGCCCAAATATTAAATATCAGGTGGAAATCATACATAGAACATCCATACCAGATAACATAAAGCACTGGAAAGTATTTAGTGATGATTTAGAGTTGCATATATTTCTTCACGCCATTGATGAATTCTCCAATATCTCAATTGATCACAAAAGTCAAGAAGATAAAAATGAGAAATTAGAAGATCAACAATATTCTCATCTGTTGAAGACAGTGGTTGGTCATGATATTGTGGAGTTGAAAACCAATCACATTCCTAGAGGAATAGTACCATTGGAAATATTGTTCGAAAGAAATGATGTTTACAAAGGAACTGCCATGAATAATCAAGAAGAGGAGGTGACAAA
>JASDQU011179173.1:853-11953 GCA_032191745.1 Picea mariana | reverse complement strand
TCCACATCTTGAACACGGCCACCAGGCAATGGACTGCCGGCAATGGACTGCCAGAGATTGTCCATATAGGATGGACAAGTCACCAACGTCACAAGTATCATGTGTAAAGTTAAATATCGTACAATTGTCAAATTGTTTGCGTTTATGTTTTTGAATTTTACTATTTGGTAATAATAGTTCAATTTTATTCATATGTATGCAGAATGCTGATATATTTGCTAGGTATAGTAGTATTTCACCCCCTGGGCACCTAGGCGTTTCTTCTGGGTTGCCTTTCTCTAGGTCTAGGGTGTTGGAATCACGTGTACAACCTGTGAGCGTCTATCACAACCCACCTATCTGCCACCCACCCCCACCACCACTTTCATCCCCATCGACAGACACTGCCACGATAGAGGTTGTCTCGGATGTACAGCCTATTGCTCCATCTACCATTGAATCTCCATCGACGCCCAAGATATTCATGGTGAAATAATGCATTGATGATAATTTTTTATGTTTCATGAATTTGTTTCTACGCATATTTGTTTAATTTTCTTGTCTTGATCCTTGTAACTGATGTAGGGTGACATTGCGAAGATATTTGGTTCACGAAGGAGGGCAAACACCGTCATGATTGACAATTTCATATGCGGTGAGTTGTCTTAGGTTAAATTACAAAGTATCAATTTGTATGTCTATTAATTCATTGATGAAAAAAACTTATAACACTGTTTATTCTTTGTGCGGTCTCCAAAGCGTTGAAGCATGCCCAGGCATAGAACCTCTCAGGGTGCATCCTCTATCAAGAGAAAAAAGATAGATTTTCAGGATGCTCTTGAGAGTGTAAATGGTGGTAATGGTTAATGATTGACCAACTACTGCCATTTTGTAGCTAGACCATGATATATATGTTTTTCATGTTAGGGCACTTGTTGTCGCTTTGTATACTGGGCATGAGTTTCCATTTTGTAAAAAATGTACAATTTAGACGATGTTGAGTATATATATATATATATATATATATATATATATATATACACACACACACACACATTTAATGGCACGTTTTTTATGAATCTCATTGTTTCTACATTTGATGTTGATGAATATATGAATTTCTAAGTGTTTGAATCCCAAATTGTATGAATTTTATGTGTATTAATCCCTTGATTTGTTTCTAAAGTGATTATAAATACTTTCATTACCCATTAAGGATTAGATTATGGTGGAAAATATTGCTAAGTGCTAAATCCATAAGCAATTAATGGTTCTCAAGTAGCATTTCTTGCTAATCAACCATGTATCTCTACAACATCAATAGATCATTCCTTCTGAATTATTTGAATGAATGTTGTGGATATCCATATTCTAACTCACAACCAACAATATGGACTACCTCTTGAATTATATCCATCTAAATCACATGACAATCCACACTCAAATAGTGGTCACTTGAAAATATTGTGACCTTAAAAATACCATATTACAATAATTTATTATATAAATATTTTTTCTCATTTATCTTCTACATAATTGTAAATCACTTAACAATTTCAGCTCAATAATATTTTCTAGGGCACAAGTAATCATTATATGAAAGGGGGATGAAAATGCAAGCCTAAATTAGGGTTTAGATAACAAATGCTTGCTGAAATGCAAGGTGACACATAACAACCCTAGAATATTCAAGACATCATTTCTATTCCTGACAAGCCATGCAATGACATGCCATTGCCATGCCATTGCCATGCCTTTCCAATCCATGCCATGCCATGCCATTTACTTTCCTTACCATGCCATGCCATGCCATGCATTTTCTTGCCTTACCATGTCATGTCATGCCATGCAAGACTTGTCATACCTTGCCTTGCCATGCCATGTCATGCATGGTATGGTATGGTATGCCTTGCGTTGCCATGGTATGTTATTGTATGGTATGGTATGGTATGGTATGTCTTTCCTTTCCATTGACTTSTATGGTATGGTATGGTATGAATTGGCAATGGTAGTGGTATCCATTGGAAATGACAATGGTATGCGTTGGAAATGGTATGCATTGCCTTGCCATTGTATGATATTCATTGGAAATGGTATGGTATGGTATGGTATGCATTGGCATTGACAATGTAAATGAAAATGGAATGGTATGGTATGGTATGTATTGGAAATGGTATGTATTTCCTTGCCATTGTATGGTATGCATTTGCAATGGCAATGGTATGCACTGCCTTGCCATTGTATGTTATGCATTGGCAATGGTATGGTATGGTATGTTCTATCCCCTAGCTTAGGAATAACTAAGGAGATCATGTCTCGAGGCCCATAGGTCCTAGACATGGAGTACTGAGAGTCAGACGACTTGAGCATGGCCATGGAGGGCCCCTCTTTTCTTCAGTGCAATCCACTTATCACTAGCAGTAGTATCCATCACACCAACCTGGTCGTGAAGTAGCGATGAGCCTTTCTCCATGAGGTAATGAGTCTGGGTATCATGGTATGTATCACTTTTATTTTCAAAGAACTTGAATATGTTGTATTGAATCCTTTTTCATTTCAGGACGTTTTCTTGGAAATTATGCTCTTTGCCTCATTCATACTTGGAAGGGTGACACGGGGCCCTAATAAGTTGATTTCCCTTTAGGATGAGTTTCTATTGGGTGGATCTGTGAAAATTCATCATCCCTTCCCTCCATACTTACCACTTTCCATCTTTATTCCTTTCATCTCCCCTATCCTTATTTGGGCATTGGGATTTTATACACTAGGAAGGGTTCTACCTTATCTTGTGGGAAGAAGGGGATAAAGGTAAATAGGGTAAAAGTAGATGGAAAGATTTAAAAACCAATGTTGAAACCTTCGATATGCTTCGCCCAGGGATCCTTGAGAAAGCAGTGAAAAAATTCTTAGTAAGAAAAGGGGACCCATAATATAACATTAACACTTAAGGTACTAGTTGAGGGATAGGAGGTCTCATCATGAGMCAGACTATTATGACCATGGGCATGTAGCGGTATGACATTATCACCTATCAGGTCACCAAGCCAGGGTAGTGGCTCTTGGAAGCATAGCCAAGAGAAAGGGGGTCTCATCACGAGCCAACCTTCTTATTTCTGTGAAATGTTTGTGGATAACACTGTCACCTCTAGTCATCAAGCTAGGATATTGGTCCTCAACTACTTCCTTGAAGCACAAGAGAAAAAGATAAAAAAAAATAAAGCTAAGAGTAAAAGACAATGAATAGGATAGGAAAAAATTGCATTCATGACAAGATGCATCTCTGCCTCTACAAAGACACCCACAGGTAATACTTTACATTTACCTATTATTACATGCACCCCATGCCCAAAAATTTACCCCATGCCACCTCATACACTTACATGACTTGGACTAGATCCCACCTGAGAAACACCCCAAACTTAAGAGAGGTTATCCCAATAGGACACCCTGAGACCCTCTCCAAACCTAACTTGTCAAATTGCATAACATCTTTGAGCATTTGTTTGGGTTAAGGGGGTATTGATGCACATGTTTGGGTAATTTAATTATTGGATGTGATTTACATGCAATGATCCCTGTGACTTATGAACTCCTAGGGTGTACTTGTTGTTGTTGGAGGACCTTTCCCAGTGGACATGTGCACATGAAGGAATGATTAGATCGAACATTCATAGGGATCAAATCCCACTGATGGATGCTGAGACCCTAGCCAAAGGGCATGACATGGATTGAAAACTTGCACTGAGAGAAGGAATGGTGTTTCCTTTGGAGGCACCTTGGCAGACCTAGACCTAGGGGATCTCTCTCCTCCCACATGTATGTTAACCCTTAAGGGCCCTGGACGTCATCATGGATACCCTAGACATCATCCAGAACTGGTCTTGTCATCTTGGATGAAATTTATGAGGCATTGTCACATGTGGGCAGGTTTCAGGCCTTTGGAGGCCCAATGTTTCACCTTCCCTATCTAATGTTCCATACTTGGGGATCAATGTCACCCCTTGAGTGATTCTTAGATGAAAATTATTTTTATTTTGTCTAGATTTAATTTGTGTAAAAAACTGGCGAGGTCGGCCCAATAATTATGAACTGAAATTAATTTTAGGTTAAATTTTGTATAAATAAGCAGAAAGTGACATTCATTTTGATCATAACTTGTCCTTGGAGACAAGGAGGTATTAAATTTTCACCCTATTAGGGTTATTGGATGAAATAATGAGGAGGCACTCTTTTTTAAGGCTTATCTTTGCAACTTGGATAAATTTTTGGAGTTTTATGGTGATCTTGTTGTAAATTCTAACCTTGTACAATATCTACTGCAAACTGATATTCAGAAAAGAACAGAAAAAGATACAATGTCAAATACAAACATTACACAGAGATTTTTCACCTGGAAACCCAAACCGGGAAAACCAGCATATATTATATTGATACATTGCTTTACACTGTTTACAATACAATATACATATAGGAGCCAGCGGCATCCAAAACCCTAACCCAATGACCTGGATTAGTCCAAAACCCTAATTCCTTAACCGGAAATAGAAAACCATCGGCAAAAACCATGTGCCGAAAAACCACCTAATATCATGTGGTCCCAGAAATATGTCGTCCCGGAAATATGTCGGCCCGGTGAAATATGTCGGCCAGAAACCGACAAAAATATGTCGGCCAAATTTATTTTTTTTCGGGAACTCTGCCCCCCTGCACCCCCCGAGGGGAGGCCTAGCGCCCCCCCCCTCTTACCCCCCTGCGCACCCGGCGCAGGCGCTCGGACACTACTACTCGTGCAAAGAATATAACACATACCCAACACTTGCATGGTATATTCATGATTATTCTTGGTGTAAGTAAGTAGAATTTGCATTTTGTCATCTATTGAATGGTTTTATTTTCTCATACAAGATTATGAAATTGCATGGTGTATTTAATGCTTGAAGTAAGAAACTTAAGTTGCTACTTTCTTACTTTTTTTTTTATTTGCCAAGCTTTCACTAAATTGATCTAGTAACTAGTGAAACCCTACAACCCTAAAGTACTAGCACTCTAGAGGTTTTCATTTGGTTATTGTTTCATAAGTATTTGCTCCATAAAAAGGCTAAGGAGATCAAGGTTCTAGGGACTAGAAGTTCCTACTATTATAAAAACAGGATCGTGGAGCAATAAAACAAAACAAATGTGGAAATAAAACACATAAGATGCACAATACAATAGAGACACAAATATATGTGGTTCACCTAGTGTGGGCTACGTCCACCAGAGAAATTGCTAGGTCCTCCTTTACTATTATCCAACAAATGAAGGGATACAACCTACAACACACCTGTTGTAACTTCCTCTTCTTTCTTTCATAGTCTCCTCTCTCAGAATACAATATTCACAATGATGCATAGCCGCAATACATTTCCCTCATAAAATAGGTTGTAATTCTAGGGATAAAAACCCTAACATAACTTCTATCGTCAGATCTATGACCTTATAATGAATGGTCCATATTTATAGTGAAATTACAATATACATTTACAAGGAAAATTTTCTTCGGGGGCTTCACCCCCGAACCCCTGCCGGGGGCCCGGGCCCACTTGTCCCTGGACCCCACAGAGGGGGTAACCCCCCTCTGCACTCCCCTGCATGGAGGAGTGTACATTCTTCCTTTTGGGTATGTGTTATATTATTTTCATGTGTGTGTGTGGGCGCGTCAGATTCGACAACTACGTCTAACAATGTTTACCTGGAATCTACAGGTACACATGCAGACCATGGTGTATGGTTAATCGACTCAGGTGCATCATATCATATGACTCCTCACAAGGAGTGGTTCTGTGAATATGAAAAATATGATGGTGGTGATGTATTCCTAGGAGATGAATCGACAACCAAAATCATGGGACGTGGAAGGGTTAATTTGTTGCTAAAATATGGAAGGATTAGAAATCTCCCTAGGGTTCTTCACATTCCAAAACTAGCTAGGATCCTAATATTTGTAAGCAAGTTGGATGATGCAGGAGTGGATACTGTATTGGGAAATGGAACTTGCAAGATGGTATGAGGAGCAATGGTGTTGATGAGGGGATTTTGGTGTGGAACTCTACACAAGTTGTTGGGAAGCACTTATATTAATGGGTGTAACAGTTATGTTGTCCCTGAGAAGAGAAATAAAGAAGACAAGACCAATATTGTCCTTGGAAAGAAGACCATGTTGTGGAATCAAAGACTGGTCTATATTGGATAAAAGGGCCTTCGAACACTACACGGTAAAGGTATGGTTGAAGGTATGTCTAAGTGCCCTCTAGATTTTGATTTATGTGAACAATGCATATATGGTAAACATAATCGAGTAAGATTCCCATCTAGTGCTACAGGAGAAAAGGGGATCTTAGAGTTGATACAAAGATATGTGTTTGGACCTGTGCCTATTCCATCACTAGGTAAATATGTGTATTATGTTTCATTCATAGATGATTTGTCAAGGAACACATGGATTTATTTTCTTAGAAATAAATCTAAGGTATTTGATAAATTTAAAGAGTTTAAGTCTCTGGTAGAAAATCAGACAAAGAAGAAAATAAAGGTATTGAGGACATATAATGGTGGAGAATTGTACGGAAATGAATTTGAATAATTCTGTAAGAAGTGTGGTATAACAAGGTAGAAGAGTACTCCATACACACCTTAGCAGAATGGAGTTGCAGAAAGGATGAGCATGACATTGATGGAAAAAACAAGGAGCATGCTTAGTGGTGCCGAGTTACGACAAGAATTCTAGGGAGAGGCAATGGGTACATCACGTTACCTGGTCAATTGATCACCCTCATTAGCGCTGGATGATAAAACTCCACACGAGGCATGGAATGGTAAGAAACCCTCTCTTGAACATCTCAGAATGTTTGGTTCTGATGCTTATGTACATGTTCCAAAGGAAAATAGGAGTAAGTTGGATAATACATATGAAAAGTGTATCTTTATGGGTTATAAAGATGGTGTGAAAGGTTATAATTTTTGGAACCCATAAACTAAGAACACTGTTTACAGTCAGGATAATGTTTTTAGAGAGGTAAAATATGCTTCCAAATAGGAATTCCTACCAAGGAAAGAAGAACATGAGAAAATAGAGTTTGAGTTGGATGATGCAAAATATGAATCATCTGAAGAAGATGAAGCAGAAGAAGAAGAACCTCATACCCCAGTATTGAGGAGATCAGTGAGGGAAAGAAGGAAACCATAAAGGTATAGTCCACCTGATTTGCATTCTAATTTTTCTTTATCTATTACTGATGATGATCCCAAAACTGTCAGAGAAGCAGTGAATTCATAGGGTAGTAAACTATGGAAGAAGGCAATGGTTGAAGAAATGGATTCTTGGATAAGAATGAGGCATGGGATATAGTTGAGTTTCCAGTTGGAAGAAAATATGTTGGTAGCAAATGGTTGTTTAAGAAGAAGTGTAATTCAGAAGGAAAAACAGAGAAATACAAAGATCGGTTAGTAGAAAAAGGTTATTCCCAGGTAGAGGGAATTGACTTTGGTGAGATTTTTTCTCCTATTTACAAGTTAACTTCTATTATATTTCTTTTATCTATTGCTACTACTTTTGATCTTGAAGTGGAATAGATGGATGTGAAGACAACATTCCTACATGGGGACTTGGAAGAAGAAATCTACCTGAAGCAGCCAGAAGGATTTCTAGTGAAGGGAAAGAAAGAGCTAGTCTTTAAGCTAAAGAAGTCACTATATGGTCTGAAGCAATCACCTAGGATGTGGTAGCAAAAGTTTGACACATACATCCTCGGATTGGGATTTGTGAGAAGTAGGGCTGATCATAGTGTATATTCCAAGAAAGTTGGTAATCACTTCATTTATGTAGTGTTGTATGTTGATGACATGTTGCTGGTAGGAAATAACATGGATTTTATCAAGGATGTGAAATCACAACTATCCTCCAAATTTGACATGAAGGATCTCGGTGTTTCTAACTTCATTCTAGGAATGGAGATTAAAAGATATCGTGCAAACATGAAACTCTGGTTGAATAAGAGAAAATGTGTTGAGAGGATATTGAAGAGGTTTAATGTGCATGAAATTAAACCGATCAAGGTTCCTATTCCTATAGTTGTAAATTTATCTCCAGATCAGTGTCCCAAGACACAAGAAGAAGAAGAGGACATGTCCCATGTTCCGTATGATAGTGTAGTTGGCAGTTTGATGTATGAAATGGTCTGTACTAGAGCAGACATTGCACATGCAGTGGGTGTTTTGAGCATGTATATGTCAAAACCAGAGAAGGAGCATTGGACAACAGTAGGGCTGATCACTGTGTATATTCCAAGAAGGTTGGTAATCACTTCATTTATGTAGTGTTGTATGTTGATGACATGTTGCTAGTAGGAAATAACATAGATTTTATCAAGGATGTGAAATCAAAACTATCCTCCAAATTTGACATGAAGGATCTCAGTGTTTCTAACTTCATTCTAGGAATGGAGATTAAAAGATATTGTGCAAACATGAAACTCTGGTTGAATAAGAGAAAATGTGTTGAGATGATATTGAAGAGGTTTAATATGCATGGAATTAAATCGATCAAGGTTCCTATTCCTAGAGGTGTAAAGTTATCTGCAGATCAATGTCCCAAGACACAGGAAGAAGAAGAGGACATGTCCCATGTTCTGTATGCTAGTGTAGTTGGCAGTTTGATGTATGCAATGGTATGTACTAGACCAGAAATTGCACATGAAGTGGGAGTTTTGAGCATGTATGTGTCAAAACCAGGGAAGGAGCATTGGACAACAGTAAAGAGGGTCTTCAGGTATTTGTGTGGCATTACCAATTATGGATTGTGCTACCAAGGAAGACTAGTATTGGACAGAGTGGTGGACATACATGGGTTTGTTGATTTAGATTGGGCTGGAGATCTAGATCACAGAAGATCCATAAGTGGGTATGTGTTTAACCTATTTGGAGAAGAAATTAGTTGGATGAGAAAAATATAGGCTGTAGTGGCCCTCTCAACTATAGAATCTAAATACATGGCAGTCACTCATGCAAGTAAGGAATCAATATGGTTACAGAGATTGTGTTCAGGTATTGGGTTGGTACAAAAAGCAGTGATATTAGAGTGTGACAGTCAGAATGCAATCTTCCTGGAAAACACCCCTTCTTATCATTTGAAGACAAAGCATATTGATGTTCAGTACCACTTTGTGAGAGACATAGTTTAAGAAAAGAAGGTGTTGCTGGAAAAGGTTGACACTTTGAAAAATGTTGCATATTCATTGACAAAGTCTGTGAGCACAGAGAAGTTCTCCTAGTGTAGAGTAACAATGGGAATTGTTGCCTATGTAATCTTGTGAACCCCTGTATGAAAATAAAACAAAAAGTGGGAGAATGTTGGTATGTGTTATATTATTTTCATGTGTGTGTGTGGGTGCGTCACATTCGACAACTGTGTTTGATGATCCCAACTTCCTTAGTTCTATGTGCCGTGTGCATTGGGCACTTTCCTGGGGGGTCCCAGGGGGGGACATGTCCCCCCCCCGTTATGCGTAGCATTTGGATCTGGGTGGTAGCCTAGAGCCAACAGGGTTCGAGGCCCTGAAAATTGTTTTTGGGAGCTTTTTTCTATTTTAGCGGATTTTGCTATTTTTAGCGGTTTTCTAAATTAATCCCGGATTAATGGATTAGGGTTTTGGTAGCTACAAAATACCTAAAAAAATGTATATATTGTATGGTGAATGGTGAAATTAATACAATGAAGAGTTGAAAGGTTTGACACCAAGGAAGGTTGTTTTTCTCCCGGTTAAGGGTTTCCAACATAAATCTCTGTGTACTATGTGTATGAGCCATTGATTAATTTCTATTTTTCTTAAGAATCTGTATGCATTGCTTTACTTCACAGGTTTAAAACTTAGAAGTCTGTGGTTTAAAGTATTCATGGGGTGTAAACATGGATGACAACAAATACCTATGAATTGTGAAGATAATCAAGCTCCACAACCAACAATCTCCCACTTGGAGACTGATCTCAACAATTCCACCATTGTTGAATATGTTGGAATATGATCCTTCTTGGACCTAGCGAATTTCTCATCTTCGTATTCATTCTTGAAGACCAACTGAAACTGAGCAGGAACTCAATGTCTCCCTAGTTAATTCCTTTGTTAACATGTCTGCAGGATTTTGGCTAGTGTGTATCTTTTCCAACTTCAAATGTCCATCTTCCAAGACATATCATATGAAATTGTACCTGAGTTGTATATGCTTAGTATTTCAATAGAAGTCTGAGTTCTTTGCAATATGAATGGCACTCTCACTATCATAATACAACCTGCTATTCTCCTTCTTCTTTCCTAATTCCTCCATAAACCTCTGTAACCAAATCATTTCTTTACAAGCCTCTGTAGTAGCAACATACTCTCCTTCTGTTGTTGAAAGTGAAACAACCTTTTTTAGTTTTGAAATCCAACTTATTGATGTTCCACCTATAGTAAAAATATACCATGTGGTGCTCCTCCTGTTATCTTTATCACCTGCCATGTCTGAATCAACATATCCTTGTAGAACAATGTCTGAACCTTCAAAACATAATGCATGAGTAGAAGTACCTCTCAAATACTTGAGAATCCACTTTACTGCCTCCCAATGTTCTTTACCTAGATTTTTCATATACCTACTCACAAATCCCATTGCATGTGCAATATTTGGTCTTGTGAAAACCATCGCATACATCAAGCTCCCAATTGCTAATGAATAAAGGACCCTAGACATGCATTCTATCTCCTACTATGTCTTGGGACACATTTCCTTATTTAATTTGAAATGGTTGGCCGAAGATGTACTAACTGGTTTCGCATTCTTCATTCTAAACCTCTCCAACACCTTCTCTATGTACTCACCCTGAGATAATGTCACCTTGTGATTTTTCCCGTCTCTTGTTATTCTCACACCAAGGATTTTATTTACAACACCCAAATCCTTCATTGCAAATGAATTAGCTAATTTCTTCTTGAGCACATTTATATCCTGCATATTAGACCCTGCAACAAGCATGCCATCTACATACAATAGCAAGATAATAATAATAATAGTAATAATCTATTTTTAAGGTCACGACCAAGCCAGCAC
>JASDQU011179172.1:2980-23013 GCA_032191745.1 Picea mariana | reverse complement strand
ACAGGTATTTTTGGTCAACATGACCCTGGATAAAACCCCCCCGGGGAAAACCAGTTTGGAATATGAGTGTATATATGTGGAGAATAGAAGGTGGAATACAAGTACAATAAACAGAAGAACCTGATACAATAGCAGCTTGAACCAAGCTGCAACACAAGCCCAACTGAAGAAGATGTGCCCTCCTCAAATGTTGTCTAGACCACTGAACTGAAGCATTCTGCTGAATGAAAGCTCCAATGGAGAAACCCTCCCACAGTACTCTAATACTGAGCTGTAGCTATCCACTAAAACTGACCTCACTGCAAACTGAGCTCTGAAAATCCTCCCTGCTGACAATGCATCCTCCTCACCAAGTGCGCCCTCCTCCAAGCAAGAACTACTCAAACAAATAAATGAGGACCTAAGCTATGTGGCTGCCTCCATGGATAGAAGCGCCCAAGCTTTCTTCAACTCTAGCCTCCAACCTCATCCTCATGCTCTCTCTCAAACTCTCCAAGTGAACAAATGAGTGAATGAGCTCTCCTTTTCCCTTTGTGCCCCTCTTGAACCTCCATAAGGAAACCTAAAATATGGACGGTTGAGATCATCCTATCTCATGTCTAATCAAAGGTTGAGATCATCCCATAATAATCTCACTCTCAAACCCACTTTGGGTTAAGTTCCCTAAGTTCACTTTATGTCTCCTAATTCACCCACAAAGTGAATTAATAGTCATTTAGGCTAAAATGACCAAATTTCACTTTTGACTTAAATCTCCTAAGTCAAAGTGAAATTAGACATAAAGTACAAGGCACAAAGTACAGAGTACTTCCCACATGTGTTTAGGAGCTCACAAACACATGGGGAACACTTCCCAAGGTACATAATCTCAACACTCCCTCTTACCGAGGAAAGTGTCTCACCAAGCCCATCTTGTCTCTGAAGTAGACATGTTTGCCCCTTGGCAGGGTCTTGGTGAGGATGTTTGCAATCTGCTCGTCAGTCAATATATACTGTAACTGTTCTGCCCCTCTGTGAACCCAATCTCTGATGAAGTGATATTTGATCTCAATGTGTTTCGACCGGTCATGGAAAACTGGATTCTCAGAGAGTTTGATACAACTCTGATTATCGCAGTGTATGACGGTCGGTGGCATCTCCTAACCAAATAATCCTACTAGCATCTTACGAAGCCAAATGGCCTCGCAATTGGCATGACTGGCTGCCATGTACTCGACCTCGGCGGAACTCAAAGCAAATGACTTCTGCTTCCGGTTGAACCAGGAAACAAGTCTTGACCCTAAACCAAAGCAACACCCTGAGGTGCCTTTCCTGTCAGTAGCACATCCTACCCGGTCTGAGTCGGTGTAGCCAACCAAACTGACCTCATCACCTCTAATATAGTCCAAGCCAAAATCAACTGTTCTAGCAATGTACCTCAACAGATGTTTTGCCCCAATCCAGTGAACACTCCTCGGCTCTACCATATGCTGGCTGAGAGTGTTCACGGCAAAATAGATATATGGTCTAGTGTTGACCAGATACATAAGTGAACCGATCAACTGCCTATAAACTGTAGCATCTACCAACTGGGAATTTGAAGCACTAAGCTTCTTCCAGTTGGTAACCATGGGTGTCGACATAGGTCTGCAATCCTCCATCTGAAATCTGCTTAGAATATCTGCAACATACTTCCCCTGCCCAAGAAACATGTGTCCCTCCTTCTGCCATACCTCCATACCCAGAAGATAGTGCATCAACCCAATGTCACTCATCTCAAACTCCGATGCAAGTCCTAGCTTGCAGTCAACTATGAGATCCTCAGCTCCTGTGATGAACAAGTCATCCACATATAGAATGAGAATGAGCGTGTCCTCACCTCTAATGATGTAATAGAGGCTAAGATCAACATCGCTCTTCTCGAAGCCCATTTGAAGCAAGTATGTGTCAATACATGAATACCAAGCTCTGGGAGCTTGCTTTAGACCATAAAGTGCCTTTCTCAAAAGGCACAGGTGAGTCTCCCTCTCACTCACCTCGAACCCCTGTGGCTGCTCAATGTACACCTCCTCATCTATAAAGCCTTTTAGAAATGCGGTCTTCACATCCATCTGATGTATGCTCCAACCCATCTCTGCCGCTATGGCAATAATACTCTTGATTGAGCTGTATCTCGCAACTGGTGCGAATATCTCATCATAATCGACTCCCTCTATCTGAGAGAAGCCACGCTCCGCAAAACGAGCCTTGTGTTTCTCTATGCTGCCATCTGCAACATACTTGGTTTTGTACAACCACCTCCCAAACATCGTTGCGCACAATGGAGTCATGCTCCTCCAGCATGGCCTCTCACTAGACCTGCTGGTCCATTGCCTGCGCCAATGTCTGTGGCTTAGTATCTGAGATACTCCTCACCATAGCCAAATAGGATCCAAACCTCACTAGAGGTTTACTCTCTCTGAACTGCCTCTTGGGCTCTCCTACGTTCTCCTTGGCTTCCTTCAGGGTCTCCTGAAACCATCTAGGTCTCCTCTTCCCTGAAGAAGTCAATGGAGAAGTAAGCTCTCCTTGCCCAAGAGTATCTGCCTCAGGTCTAGTCTCAACACTCTGAGATCCTGAAGCCTCTGCCCCCTCTGTCTGAACACACTCTGACTGTGACCCTGAAGCTGTGCAAGGTGACCTTGTCATCCCTGAAATTGGCGTACTGGAAACCTGAGGCTGTGCTCCCTCTGAGACATCAATCTGTGCCTGTGCATCGTTCTCCACACTGACTCTCGACTCAAGAGATCTCTGAAAATCCCTACTCTCCTCAAATCTGACATCTTTTCTCACCACCACTCTCGTAAGTGATGGAATGTAGATATGATAGGCTTTGGACACCTCTGAGTATCCAACTAGAATCCCCTGCTGGGTTGTGGGGTCTAGCATTGTCCTCTTCTCTGAGGGGACATGAGAATAGGTCAAGCACCCAAAGATCCTGATGTACTCGACATCGGGCCTCCTACTAGTGAAGGCCTCCTCATGAGTCATCTTCCCCAATATCTTATGGGGACTCTTGTTCTGCAGGTAAACTGCAGTAGCACTCGCCTCTGCCCATAGGTAAAGAGGCAAACTCTGATCATGTAGCATGGATCTCGCTGCACCGGTGATAGCCTGGTTCTTCCTCTCAGCAACCCCGTTCTACTAGGGGTTGTAGGGAACGATCATCTGTCTTTTGATCCCATGCTGGGCACAGAAGTCTATGAACTGAGGGGAGGAATACTCTCCTCCATTATTCGACCGCAAGACCTTGATCTTCTTTCCAGATTGGTTCTCCACAAGAGCTCTGAAATCTTGGAACCTCTTGAAGACCTCACTCTTGGTCTTTAGGAAATAGATCCAGGTCTTCCTTGAGTAGTCATCAATGAATGTGAGATAGTACTCACGACCACTCAAGGACTTCCAAGACATGGGCCCACACACATTAGTGTGTACTAAATCCAGTATCCCAGTTGACCTGGTGTTACAGCTAGGGAACGAGGTCTTGGTAAACTTACCAAGCGCACACCCTCTACAAACATCCTAATGCTCTGTACTGATCTGTGGCACTCCGATCACAACCTCTCTCAGTTCTCCAAGAGCCCCATGATGTAGATGGGCCATCCTCCGATGCCATAGCTCACATGTCTGTCTGTTGTTGTCGTTGTTCACTGCCAATGCATGAAGAGGTTGAAAAAGCAATTTGAATAGTTTCCCATCCCTCACTCCAATCACCTGTCCTGAGGTAAGCGAGGACCCCTTAGGGTGTATGAAGACCTCTGTCCCTCTGAAGGACACCTCAAGACCTCTATTCTGGAGGGTGGAAACTGAAATATAATTCTTCAGCCCAGGGACATAGAGAACGTCCTTGAACGATATAGGTGGCATGCCGTCTCTCTGAAATGTAACAATGTCAATCCCAACAACTCTGACCAAGGAGTCATCTCCGAGAGCGATCTCCATCCTGACCTCTGTGTCTCTGAGATCAGTCAAGTGCTCTCTCACTCCAGTCATATGGCTCGCAGCCTTGCTATCAATATACCAGACATTGGGTGTCGTCTCAATTGTAGTGTAGCGTATGAGGAAAGCACACTCCCTTTCAAACAAAGTCTGAAACTCTGCCTCCTCTACTGTAGCTGCGGTACCACCCTTCCTCTTCTTCCTGTTGGGACATTGTCCAACATAGTGCCCCATCTTCTTACGAACAAAGCACTTCACTTTGCTCATATCTTTCTTCTGCCCACTACTGCTCTCTCCTCCCTGTGGTGGGCCCCCAAACTTGGGACCCTGCCGACCTCCCCTATCGGTCTTCTTCTTTCCTTTTGTCCAAAGAGCATGATCCTCATCACCCTGCACTGTCTGTTGCTGTCCAGAAGCCTCTGATATAAGTCTAGTCTCCTCCTCAACGAAATCATCCCACAATCTCTCCCAAGTGGGCATGATCTCCTTGGCAACAATGCCACGAACGAATGGACCCCATGGTTTGGTAAAGTTGATTAAAGTTGTCCTCACCATAGAATCTGGGTCCACCTCTCCAATGGCTCCAAGCTCGTCTCTGATCTGGGTGTATCAACCAAGGAAAAAAGTAGCTGACTCACTCTTGAGCATGCGAATGCCCCTGAGTCGATCATACAAAACCATCTTCTGGTTCTGGTTAGAGATCTCATAAAGCTTACATAGATATGCCCACATCTCAAATGCATAAGCTTTCCCAGTCAAGTGGGGAATGATGTGATCCCGCACTGCATCACATATCGTCCTCTTTGCCTTGTTGTTCCTCTTCTTGAACTCTGCTAACAAGACGGGAGTAGTAGCAGGGGAAACATGAACAACTGCCTGAACTATGTCCCATAGTTCGAGGTACTCCAAGACAAAGACAATCCTAGCCTTCCAAGGCGACCAGTTGCTAGCTCCAGCTAGCCTATCCTCCACACTCATTTGAGATGCTGACATCACTGCCGACTGCACTCAAACTAATGCTGCCACTGTAAAGGAACGTTGCCTCACTCCTGTCAACACAGGGGTTAAAAGAGGCAAATGAACACCGACCTCACTCCTAGCAATATAGGTGTGAAAAGAGGTCATGAAAAATTAGCCTCACTCCTACCACGTAGGTGTGAAAAGAGACTGACGAAAATGTTCACAAACTGCTCTACAACACTGCACAAAAATCTGCCAACTAACTGCCACTAAACTCTGTCAATGGCTGTCCACAAAATCTGCCCAAAAGATGTCTAAAATAGTACACCATGCTCTCCAAAACTTAGCAAAAAATCAGCCACCAAGCTCTGATACCATGAAGATTTTCCAGGTCCTAACAAACTGCCAACTAGGCCTATCTTTGACCTCAAGTTGGCTCTAAGTTTCAACTGTCAAACAAAGGTTTGCTGTTGTTTTATAACAACAAACTGTTCAGAAACTTCTTCGTTGTTTTTTTACGGTTACATAGGCCTTTTAGGTGCTCTAGCATGTAGTTTTTGTCACCAAGAAGTTAGCACATGCATACCAAAATATATGTAACACACCTAGAGATCTTTATTGCTGAAAATACTGTTGTTCTAAACACTAGCATACATGAAAATGAACACAGGTATTTTTGGTCAACATGAACCTAGATAAAACCCCCCCGGGGAAAATCAGTTTGGAATATGAGTGTATATATGTGGAGAATAGAGGGTGGAATACAACAAGTACAATAAACAGAAGAACCTGATACAATAGCAGTTTGAACCAAGCTGCAACACAAGCCCAACTGAAGAAGATGCGCCCTAGGATGGTGCGCCCTCCTCAAATGTTGTCTAGACCACTTAATTGAAGCGCTCTGCTGAATGAAAGCTCCAATGGAGAAACCCTCCCACAATACTCTGATATTGAGTTGTAGCTATCCACTGAAACTGACCTCACTACAAGTTGAGCTCTAAAAGTCCTCCCCATTGACAATGCGCCCTCCTCCAAGCAAGAACTACTCCAATAAATAAATGAGGACCTAAGCTATGTGGTTGCCTCCATGGATAGAAGCGCCCAAGCTTTCCTCAACTCTAGTCTCCAACCTCATCCTCATGCTCTCTCTCAAACTCTCCAAGTGAACAAATGAGTGAATGAGTTCTCCTTTGCCCTTTGCGCCCCTCTTGAACCTCCATAAGGAAACCTAAAATATGGACGGTTGAGATCATCCTATCTCATGTCCAATCAAAGGTTGAGATCATCCCATAATAATCTCACTCTCAAACCCACTTTGGGTTAAGTTCCCTAAGTTCATTTTATGTCTCCTAATTCACCCACAAAGTGAATTAATAGTTATTTAGGCTAAAATGACCAAATTTCACTTTTGGCTTAAATCTCCTAAGTCGAAGTGAAATTAGGCATAAAGTACAAGGCACAAAGTACATAGTACTTCCCACATATGTTTAGGAGCTCACAAACACATGGAGAACACTTCCCAAGGTACATAATCTCCACACTCAATCGCTGAGATTCGATCTTGCTCCACAAAATCAATGGACGTGAGTCGTGACTTAATCTTTCGTTGAGTTCACTTAAATCACTTAAGTGACCCAAACTTTTAAAGTCACTTTTACTCATTAAATAATAAAAGACCCCACTTAACTTTATAAAATCACTTTATAAAGTCAAGTCACTAGAGAGAGACTTTTGCCCGGTCACTTCTACATGCTAGGCACCGCCAATGCAAAAATGTCCTCGAGCTACAAAAACTAACACTCCTTCTTAGCGAGGGTGGTACTTCTGGAACTTCCACTAGAGTTTGTCTCCAACCCCATCATCTCATCTATTGCTGTAGCTGGTCCCTCTGAACTAGAAGCCTCTGCTCCCTTTGAACTAGAAGCCACTGCTGTTACTTGCGCTGAACTCTGATCAGGAGACTTGTCCATCCAAGGCATGCTCCTAGGAGTGTCGTCACTCTCCTGAGCATCCAACTGCGTCATCTCATACAAGCTGAGTCATCTGAGAGTACCAGAAGAAGCTTGATTCCCTGGTATCAACTTACTCTTACGAGCTACCTGCTCACTTTCTGACACTGACACAGATTATGAATCCAAGAATCCACTAGATCCAACCACAGGTTGTCCCAACAACCTGTATAACCTCTCATACTGGACACCAAGCAATACAGTTGTGTTTGGAGCAGCTCCCTCTGGATACAGAAACACCTGTCCACGAAAGAACACAACTCCACATCCCTCAACTTCCAAAGATGACACTGAGAGTAAACTTACTAGCAGCTCTGGAACAATTAACACCTTAGTCACCTCCAGAAATCCTCCTGACTCTAGCTGGAATCTCACGCATCCAACCCCTTTCACTACATGTCTGGTGCTAGTCCCACAACCCACATAGCAGTCTGAGTCTATCTCTGAAAAACCGAGGAATATTGACCTCATTTCCAGTTGAATTATATAGCTTTGGAAGCTATTTTCCCTATTGTAACTAACCATGTAAATAAAGTTTTGATATAGTGTTAACTTTATGTCAAGCATCAAACACATAACAAGTGTCAACCTTGTGCCAAGACAACCATATGCCATGTGTCAACCTTATAACACCTCTAAGAGGGATGCTTGGGGCGGTTGTAGTGACTAGCTTAGGGAGGCTGCTTAAGAGGGCTGCTTAGGGCGGTTGGAGTGACCAACTTAGGGGGGCTGCCTGGGGTGGTGGTATGACAATTGTTATACAACTGTCATACAATCCTAAGACAACAGTTTAGGGCAGCCTCTAGAAGAGACAAAGGAAGTGACCTTTGGGAGCATTAGGAGGTGGCTCTTGGGAGCTTTAGGAGGTGGCTCTTGAGAACTTTAGGAGGTGACTCTTGGCAGCCAAAAGAGGGAAGATATGACAGCTGTTATACAACTGTCATACATTCAGAGGGGTCTACTTAGGGCAGCCAAACCAACCTGTAAAAAGGGTCATTCACTTAACATTTGGATACCTTGTTTTGTTGGAGTCTTATGTTGGTATATGGCAGCTAGTTGTTGAAGTATACTATTGATACAAACACTCTATTCTTGTTGAAGTCTTATGATGTTCCTTGCTGATATAAGGCTGCTACAAATACTGTGTTAAAGCTGCCATAAATCTGCTACAGAAAGAAGGAAAGTTATTTATCTTTTAGTGATTTTGGCAAGTTGCTACTGTAAGTGTTTGTTCAGTATTTGTGAAGTTTGTAAGTGCTGAAATAGAGGTATTGTTTCAGCCCTCTGAGTTCTAGCTAGTTACTCGAAAGTCTTGTACTGGTATTGTACTTTGTTGAAGAATCTAAAGAAAAGTTTTGGCTAGGTTTTCTACCCCAAGAGGGTTTCCCAGGGTATACTTGTGTTCTCTCTGTGATTGTCTCACTTTCAATGATCCTCATATATGCAGATGTATTGGTATGTTGGTTGTATGCTGTAATTTTTTTTAAATTTACCTACATGCATCAATTTTTGAACATTTCTGTCATATGTCGAGATGCACCACTATCCACAAACCATGCTCCAATGTCCTCGAACACCACACTGCCACTGCCCGAAAGTTCAGCCATCAGAGAAAATTCTTCTCGAATTTCTTACTAAACTCAGCAGCCTTAGTTGATGCTGATACCTCTAGATCCTTCTTACTCTTCTTCTTGTTTGAACATTGACTAACATAGTGGCCAGTCTTATGATATGCAAAGCATTTCACTTTGTTCATGTCTTTCTTCTTGTCTTTGCTCTTTCCCACAAGAGAAACATTCTCCTCGTTTGCACTACCCTGTGCCTTCTCTTGATGAGAACCCTCCCGGATCTCCTCTTGAGTAAAGTCATCCCATAGTCTGCTCCAATATGGGACCTTCTCTCTCTCCACCACACACTTCACAAAAACATCCAACTCTTTGGTGAAGCCCTTCAGGGCTATGTGCACCAACTCTTAGTCTAGAATAATCTCCCCTACAACTGCCAAATGATCCTTCACTTGTCTAAGCTTGGTGATATAGGAGGGCACACTCTCCCCCTTGGCCATTTTGTTGGAGAGGGTCGTACAATTGTTTAATGAGCCATCTCCTTGTTCTTGTTCTTTGACGCAGACCCCAAACCCTCAGGTCGAGGTTCGCACAGGATCTTTCAATTTCGGCCCTTAGAGTCTGACTGGCTCTTTTATTTCCTCTCGAAAATTCCTTACACACCCAACTGAGTGTATTTCACAGGTCCTAAGTTATGCTCACGTGATCTATGCACTGGCATGAACTCCACGATCAACATCCAACTGACATTGGGACTTTCCCCTTTTCCTTTCGGGATACTGGATTTTGCGAGTTCGCGAATCCTATTGTCGAGCGCCTTACCTCTTCGACCTCCGAAACCCGAAATACCAAACACGCGACTTTTCTTGCCACTTATTTCGGCTTTCCGGGACTTGAGTGGAGGACCAACACATGATTTCCCGGTTTCCGAAATTCCTCCCCTTATGATCTTTTGGAATTTTCCCCAACGTTTGACCAACCCTATGACCTTCGTCACACGTGTCCTCCAACAAGTACCTGGGACCCTGCCTTTTCGGCTTCTTGCTTCTCGCGATTTCGGGAGTTGCGATGATGTGCAACTCTACCTCTCGACTCTCGGAGTCCCGAAACCCGAATTGGCGTAATCCCAAAAATCCACTTTAAGTTCTATTGTGCTTCGCAACTTCGAGATTTCCCTTTCACTATGTCCCGTCCCTTGTCATCAGGGTTGTCGGTATGCCGAACCCCGAAATACCGAAATGGTGCTACCCACTTCTAAGGAGATCAACGGCTGTGGTTCTTCCCTTGATCTGACGGCTGGCGCGATTTCGCGTACCGGGAGTTCGTGATGCTCTCGATTCCAATCACTATCTCCTCGAGATCCCGCATCCCGAAATGCCGAAACGCTCCTCCGCAATTTCTTCGTGTTTCGCGATCTCGGAGCTTTTGATGTGGAGTGCTCTACTCCTTGTCAACGGAAGTGCTGAAATGCCAAAAAAATGTCCTGCCGCGATTTCTGATTTCGGACTTTCCTCCCTCCTGTGTCCCGATCACTCGTCCTCGGGACCTCCGAAACCCCGAATTTCGAAGTTCCGACCTCGCCACCCTTCGCCTTTATACACGAAAACTCTTTTCGCGTTTCGAGGATTTGATCAACCAAAGGTTTCATCCACACTTCGGACTTATGACCCCCGAAATGCCGAAATGATCTCGACGGTCCAATGATCGAAATCAACGGTCCACATTAAGTCCTACCTTTCGAAGGTGGATCTGTCCAACGCTTAACTTCCCCGCAACTTTCTTGGATCCTACGGTCCTCACTATTTCAGGAGTTCTCCTCGGAGAATTCCGACTGTTCAGTTTCCTCCTCAAGAACCTTTGGTTCAAAATCGACTCTGCGATCCTTCTCTGGGACGTGACTTCTGCACACAACTTGGGCTTCCTGCTTTCTCTTGAATGATTCAAAGGCCCTAACCCTTCTAAGCTTTCTTCGCAACTTAGGTCTTCAAGGGGTCTTCTGCACGCACTCCTTGCGACGATCCTCCAAATACTTCATTGTACTTGAACTCCCAACTCTGTGCACTTTCTCGGCAACAACAGTCCTTCAATCTCTCAACCTTAGTTGATAAGTTCTAAGGTCTCGACCTGCCTGCGCAGACCTTGCTCGGCTTCTGTGCTTGTCTTGCACTTCTACTGGAATGAAAACAACGGTATCCCTCCTGAGCTTTCAAAGATAAATTCTGAACTCTGTCAACGCACACCTTGTGGACACTTCCACTGCACTCCTTGCAGGAACTTCTCTCACTTAGGAAGAGAAAGAGTTGAAACTCATTCTCTCTCTCTCTCAGTTTTCAAACATCCAACATGAAAACATATATTCACACACAGCATAATAACAAATGCATGATAGAGAGAATAAAACAACCATAAGCATAGCATTCAACATGTATACACATAAAGCATTATAACACCATGAGTCCGAATCAAAGCTTCATATATTAATTTAGAACTTTTGTACATGGGTTCTTCTCTACAACTCTCTGCTTCTTCTCTATGCTAATGTCCTTAATGATCTAATTCTGATCGATACAATGATACAAAGGTGAGGGTGTCTATAGTCGTTTTCCCTCCTGTTCCTAAAACTGTCTAATCTGGAATTTAAATCTACCTACTTTCATTAACTATGCATATATAATGCCTCTACCTCCTACAGATGAGAGCGAATCGCTCATGATCCATTTACAATACACAAGTACGCTTCCCTTTAACCATTATATTAATGCTTCAAAGCATTTCCAAAACATGTAAAATGTGTGTTACACTTTCCAGCTGTCTTCTGTCTTCATGCTCGCTTGGCTGGCTGCTTGCGATGCTCCTGCATCATACTCTCTCGCTTGAAAATTTTCATGAACTCCTGTTCATGAACTCTTGCACGGTCTGTCCATGCTTCTGAATTTCTGCTTCATCCTCCCAACTGGCATCTTCAACTAGATGTCCCTTCCATTTGACCAAGTATTCAAAATACTCTTTCCTCTTGGTCCTCCTGTTGACCCTCTTATCAATTATACTTTCCATCTGTGGCTTTCCAGCTACAGGTATTTGTTTAGTCCACTGAACCTAATGCCTCTACCTCCTACAGATGAGAGCGAATCGCTCATGATCCGTTTACAATACACAAGTATGCTTCCCTTTAACCATTATATTAATGCTTCAAAACATTTCCAAAACATGTAAAATGTGTGTTGCACTTTCCAGCTGTCTTCTGCCTTCATGCTCCCTTGGCTGGCTGCTTGCGATGCTCCTGCATCATACTCTCTCGCTTGAAAATTTTCATGAACTTCTGTTCATGAGCTCTTGCACAGTCTGTCCATGCTTTTGAATTTTTGCTTCATCCTCCCAACTGGCATCTTCAACTGGATGTCCCTTCCATTTGACCAAGTATTCAAAATACTCTTTCCTCTTGGTCCTCCTGTTGACCCTCTTATCAATTATACTTTCCAACTGTGGATTTCCAGCTACAGGTATTTGTTTAGTCCACTGAACCTCTGTCTGTTCACTGTCTGCACCTGCTTCTTCAGCTCTGTAAGGGTACAAATCTGAGATGTTGAATATCGGTGAAATTTCGATCCCATCGGGTAATTCAATCTCATATGCATTTGCCCCAAATTTCTTCACGATCTTGCATGGTCCAATCTTCTTCATCTTCTGTTTGTTATATGTTTCCCTTGGGAACCTTTCTTTCCTTAGATGTGCAAGAATCAGATCGCCGACTTCAAATTGAAGTTCTCGCCTGTGTTGATCTGCTCTGCGCTTGTATTCTTGATTCAAATTCTGCAATCGCTCCTTGACTTGGTTATGAAGCTCCTTCATCGCTTCTGCAAAATCCTCTGCACTAGCACTCTTGAATTCAGTTTGTTCCGAATCTTTCAATTCAGAAACTCCTCTTGGCTGCATTCCATACACAATTTGGAATGGACTCTGCCCTGTGCTTCTGTTAAATGAATCATTGTAAGCAAATTCCGCCTGTGGCAGAATGTGATCCCACTGATTGTGGTGTTCAGTCACTAGGCTCCTTAGCAAATCTCCCAAGCTTATGTTTACAACTTCTGTTTGCCCATCCGTTTGAGGATGATAAGCTGAGCTAAATGACAAATTTGTCCCCAGCTTCTTCCATAAAGTCCTCCAGAAATGTCCCACGAACTTGGTGTCTCAATCTGAAACTATACTTCTTGGTAAGCCGTGAAGTCTGACAACTTCCTTGAAAAACAGGGTCGCAATATGAGTTGCGTCGCTGGTTTTCTGACATGGTATGAAATGTGCCATATTTGAAAATCTGTCTACCACCACAAAGATTGAATCAAATCCTCTTTGTGTCCTTGGCAGCCCTAATACAAAATCCATTCTCACTGCATCCCATGGCCTTTCAGGTATGGGTAACGGCTGGTATAACCCTGTGTTCTGCCTTTTTCCCTTTGTGTGCTGACAAATTCTACATCTGTCCACAAATCTTTTGACATCGGTCCTCATCCCTGGCCAGAAATATGAGCCATTTAATTTCGAGAACGTTTTGTCTTGACCGAAATGTCCGCCCAATCCTCCACAATGTTTTTCTTTCAACAGATTCTCCCTCATGGAGCATTTTGGAATACATAATTGATTGCCTCTGAATAATAATCCATCCTGGATCATATATTTGGTCCACTGGCTTCTGTCCTTGAGAATTGGATTCTCAGATGCCTCATATGCCTCTTTAAAATCTGGATCGTCTCTGTACATTCCTTTGAAATTATCAAAACCCAAAGTTTTGACCCTAAATTCCTGCATAAGCAAACATTTCCTACTCAAAGCATCAACAACTTTGTTAGCAGTTCCAGAAATATGTTTAATTACAAAAGTAAAATTCTGCATGTATTCAACCCATTTAACATGTCTTTAGTTCAACTTCTCCTGTTGAGTCACGAATTGTAAGGCATGATTATCACTGTACAAAACAAACTCTTTAGGAACCAAATAATGTCTCCATTTCTTCAGCGCTTGTATGACTGCATAAAATTCTTTGTCATATGTGGAGTACTTAACCTTTGCTTCATTCAGTTTCTCACTAAAATATGCGATCGATCTATTGTCTTGGCTCAAGACCGCTCCTATGGCAAATCCGCTTGCGTCACATTTGACCTGAAACGTCTTGTTGAAATCTGGCAACACCAAAATTGGCTGTTCAATAATCTTCCTTTTCAACAGATTGAAACTTTTCTCTGCTTCCTCTGTCCAGTGAAAATATTTATGTCTTTTCTTCACCGTGTCCATCATTGGTGCGCTAATCCCACCTAAATTTCGGATGAATTTCTTGTAGAAACTAGCTAATCCATGGAAGCTTCGAATCTCAAATACACTTTTCGGTGATGGCCAATTTTTAATTGCCTCTACCTTTTCCGGATCCATCTTCAGCTCATTTGCAGAGATAACAAAACCCAAATAAATGAGTTCTGTCCTCATAAATGTTGATTTCTTCATATTTATCAGCAACTTCTCTTGCTGTAATCTCCTCATCACTGTAGCTAAATGCTTCAAATGCTCTGCTTCTGTTTTGCTGAAAATTAATATACTGTAGCTACTTCAGCTTTTGGGTACGGCCTCCTTGGTGGACTCTCTCTTATTCTTTTGAGGTGCGGCCTCCTTCCTCTTGCTGGCTGGAGCTTCATTTCTGGTGTTCTCTCTTGCTGGGTTATGGTGCCGTGGATCTATCCTCCTGCTGTGTTGAAGTGTGCGGCCCCTCCTCTAGCTGCCAATGTGCCGTGGCCTCCTCCACTGGTCCTTCTAGGCTGCCTTTGCCCCTCCTGGGCTACCTCTAATCTTTTCCTTGGCTGCTGTTGGTGTGTTTCCAGTGTGGCTACTGTCACTTATTGTTTACAGCCTCTAGGGCCTGTTAAGACAGCCCTAAGGCTGCTACTCAGAGCTGTCCATTTTTCTGTAAAAGTTCCTTACATTTTAACAGTTTTTACTTGGCCTGTTTGGGGTCTCTTTCACCCCCTTGTTTGTCATTGGGGTTTTTCTTTTCAGCGATGCTGATTGGTTTTTCTACCCTAAGTTCTTCTTGGCAAGACTGTCCACTTGAGGACAACTACACATCAGGTACTTCTATTAATTGTTTTTGCTAAGGTAAAGTTCAGATTTTTTTTGTTAATGTTTACATCTGCATCTAGTTCAAGTTAATATTCAGAAATATTTTCTTCTGTTCATGATCAGTCCTAGTTAAAGATTGGTTCTCCTTAGCATGTTCAGATTTATATTTTCTGTGTTTAATCTATTTCAGAAATTTTGTTTTAAGTGTTGATCTTTATCTACAGTAGTGAACACATTTAAAAAGGATATTACTGTTTTCATTTTCCCTAAAATTCTAACATCCATAAACTTCACGTTAGAATTAAGTGTCTATTTGTCTTTTAAATGGCTCATTTGACACAATTATAGAAGGATCTCCACCAAATGGAATTAGCTTTTATTTAGCAAATGCTCAAGACTATATTAAACAATTACAAATTGAAATGATGTGGTAACAAAAAAGATCCTTTTGAATTAACTTCCTATTGCTTTTAACACGTCAACTACTTAAAATATATACATGTACCTAATGCATTTTATGCATACTGCTTTATGTCACAATTCTTAGTGGATTTGTTGCATTCCTTGAACTTTATGTTTGATTGGCTAAGGATGTCCTGATGTTCAAGGTCTTTATTGTTTTTGAGGCAAAGTCATTTGGTACTGAATCCAAGCCTTTTCCAATAAGTTTGTTTTGAAACACTTGTTATGGTTCCAGATCTGCATTTTGGTCTTGGACTTTTTAGCAATATTGTTTTTGTAGAAATTATGCTATCAATAAGATGAAACTAGTGTGGGATTATTTCTACGTTTGAACACACTATTGCCAAGATGGACCCTTTGGGAGGTCGACTAGTCATTGTTTCAATGCCTAGAATGGGCCTGGGTGACGCTAGAGCTACTAGATGGTCACAATAGCCCAGAATGCCTTGGGAGCATCTTTGGAGGGGTGTGGATTTGGGGTTTGAGCTTGTGAAACTGTCATGATATCCTAAAGCGTTTGGCAGAATATTGCATTAGTGCCCAAGCTACCAAAAATCTTAGTATCAAGATTCTAATACGATTCGATACGAAAAATACACATAACAAAGAAACCTATACAATTACAATATGGAGGTATACATTTTACAAGTATGAATTAAATATTAATGTTAATATAAATGATTACTAATTTTAATTTTGTTAATTATTAATATGATTGATTATTGCACCAATTATTGATGGGGATGGGGCCTCCTTGATTACCCTAAGTTCTTAGGGTAATATTGACTTTAAGGGTAACTTGATGGGTTCCTGAATATACCTCTAGCATTTCTTTAATGGATACCTTGACTTGATAGAGTCATATATAATATCTGAAAATGTCTATCCGTCAGTGCATCGCAACTTGAATACTGCAAATTTATTTCATTTTTGACCCCCTAGCCTTTGATCGGGCTCCTGAATAAGCCTTTATCATGTCTTTAAGATACACCTTGACTTGACAGATACATAAAAGATGTCCAAAAATGCCTATCCGTCAGTGCATCTCTGTGAAATAAAAAATGTTTGCAGTAAACCCATTTTTACCAGAGTGAATTTAAGGTTAGCAGAATTAGGGTTTATCATTTCTTGAAGTTATTTACTGACTTGATTTTGCCCAAACTATAGAAAAACATAGCTTGATCAATAGACATCTCCTTAAGGCTTTTATAGGGCTTTTGCCTCCTATATCTACTTTTTATTTTTCTTTATCATATAATGCATTTTTCGAGGAAATTTACTAGGCATTTCCTCTCATTCCTAGGATAGTACCTAGGGTAAATTGGATTTTGTAAAAGCTTGAAGCTTTGTCATGTCAGTCACAAAAATAAAACCTAGGTGGAGAGGGTAACACTTTATCACACAACCACTCGAACTACATCCAATTAACATATAATATTACTAATTATTATTAATATTGATGATTATTTAAAACATTATTTAAATTTATTACTAATGATGTTACTAATTGTATTCTTCATAAAATCCATTATTAATATGAGAATATCACTAACACTAAAGCTTTAGAAACCATATTACAAAGTTAAAATATTAACAATATTCTTACATATGTAAATACTGTGTTTGTTTCGAAATTGCTATCTCCAACATCGAATCATCAATACTAAATTACATATGTAAATATTCGTTTGCATCATTAGTAGTCTTTCTTATTCTTTTGATATTCTTAATTACATGCAGTTGGATACCCACTACTCCAGCGATTAGCTTTCAAGCGGATACCCATGGACCAAGATTCCAGTGAATGAATCTTTGACACTGATATCCACAAGACATTGAAGCCCTTACTGTAGAAATTGGATAGCCATTGTCACACAGACCCTGATCGGATGTCGTTATAATGTGATAGCAGAGAGTGGTAGAGTAGAGGTAGAACAATGGCACTATAGAGAGGCAGAGAAGAGACATGTTTTCTGTATATGTTATAGCCGCAATAGATGTGAACAAAGCTTCAAAGTTCAGGTTACATAGCTTCAAAATAGCTTTCAAACATTATGGCATTTTGGAAACTGTATTGTACACATAACACATGGAAAATCCGGTGTGTTTTTTACAGTAGTCGATTTCCATAAAACAACCTCTGATACTGCCAAATTCTGTTACTATTCTAGAAATGGGTTCCCCCATTTTACTGGTTCTTATGCTACGAAGCTAGGAGGTTTATTGGCAAGTGGATAACAATATGTACTGCTTATGCCCAATAGTATTTTGGAATCATCCTACCTTGTAACATGCATCTGGTCGTCTTTGCCATTGTTCTATGATGTGTCTAAGTGTGTGAAAGATGGCAAGTCAAACGACATAGGCAGTAACTAATCCGATGGGAAAAACACATGACAAAATCGATAAGGCGTGGGATGGTTGGTGATAACTTAGTTGATGGTGGTACACGATAAACAATAAACTAAGTTATCACCAATAAAGTAAGGACCCAACCATAAACTGTCAAACTTCCCGTGTTTTCCTGGTTTTTCTCTGCCTTTATCCCAAAGCAGAACTGTATCCCCAACTGTGAAGTCCCTGTGTCTGGCTGACAAGTCGAAAGCTCTCTTCACTTTACTCTGATTTCTGCAAGTCTGATCATATGCCTTTCTTCTGACCTCATCTAACTCGATGATCTGATTAACCCTGTTCTGAAATGCATTCTGACCTGTGGAAGAATCCTCAACTGAACCATAAGTAGGAAGGCTAAGATGCACTGGCAACCTAGCTTCCAATCCATAAACTAACTCAAATGGACTCTTCCCTGTAGCTGCTTTCTTTGTAATCCTGTCTGCCCATAATGCATGCTTAATCTTACTATCCCAAGACTTCTTGTTTTCTCCAACTATTTTCTTTACTATGGTCATCAAATTTTTATTACTAGACTCTGCTTGACCATTTCCTTGGGGATAGTAGTCTGAAGAATGTGATAAGATAATGCCATACTTAAAACAAAAACATGAAACTTCTGCTGAACAAAATGCCTTGGCATTATCTGTGACTATCTTTGATGGAACCCCAAACCTGGTTATTATTCTGTCTTCTAGGAAATCCATCACCACCTTTTCAGTTGCTGACTTTGTAGGAATGGCCTCAACCCATTTGGTAAAGTAATCTGTAGCTGTGAGAACCCGTGAATAACCATTACTTGAATTATCACTGAATTTCCCGATGAAGTCCAAACCCCATTGCTGAAAAGGTGCCTCTACTATGACTGGTTGTAAAGGTAGTGCTGCTAATTTTTGCTTTCTTGTGAAAAGCTGACATGGCTCACACTTTCGAACAAACTGATGAACATCTGAAAATATTGTGGGCCAATAGTATCCTGCTCTAAGGATTTTGTGGGTAGTAGTTTTAGCAGCGAAATGTCCACCACAAAATCCTCCATGGAATTCATCCACAAGTTTCTTTGATTCAGCATCATCCACACATCTAAGGATGATTCCATCTGGATTCCTCCATCCTAACCCATCTTTAGTGAGAACATACTTAGCTGATTTCAACCTTAAAGCCCTTTTCTTGTGTCCTACTAGATGGCTTGGACAAGTCAGATTCTTGAGATAATATATGATGTCTGTGTACCATTCTACTTGTTCAAGTTTTTGTAAGTTAGGAGGATAATCTTCATTATTGATTTGGCAAACCAAATCCAAAGCCCTTTCATTGCTTTCTGTCAACATCTTGGCCAATCCTTGGCCCTTAACTAGCTTAGTGGGTTTGATTTCCAAATCATACTCTTGGATCTTAGCAATCCATCTACCCTGTGAGCCTAATCCTTCCACCTGTGATAATACATCCTTTACTGCTGGACTAGGAACATAACCAATCACCCTGAAATATCCGATGAAGACTCTGAAGTGTTTGAGAGACTTGACTAAGGCATATGCTTGCTTCTCAAACATGGGATAATTTAGTTCTGAATTCTGCAAGGCCCTACTGAAATAAACAATAGGTTGTTCATGGCCTTGATCATTTTTCTGAAGTAACACACCAACAATAGTGTCTTCAGAGGCAAAGGAGAAAATCATAAAGTCCTTATCATAATCTGGACTAACAAGGACGGGAGCTTCACATATAGCATTCTTTATAGTTTCAAAAGCTCGCCTACTTTCTTCCTTCCATTCAAATTTGGCATCCTTCTTAAGCAGTTTATAGATAGGTTTCATAATTTCAGCACAGTTTGGTATGAACCTATGGACAAAATTGGTTTGTCCTAAGAAGGATTGCAAAGCTTTCTTTGTGGCAGGCAAAGGTACTGCTTTAATGGCTTCTACTCTTTCCGGGTCTAACTTGACCCCATCTTTTGAAATTATGTGTCCCAATAATTTCCTTTCAGTAACCTTAAATACTGACTTAGCAGGATTTAATGAAATCCCATATTCCCTACATCTGTCCAAAACTTGCCTAAGGTGGTTAATATGCGTTTTCCCATCCTTAGAAAAAACTGTTAGATCATCCTGATAAATTTCAATCAATTTCCCAATCAACCCCCTAAAGGCATAATCCATAGCCCTTTGAAATGTGGCTCCAGCATTTGATAAACCAAATGGCATCCTAAGATATTCAAAAGTTCCCCATGGAGTAGTGAAAGTAGTCTTATGCCTATCTTCAGCTTTAAGTCTTATCTGATTGTATCCTGAAAACCCATCAAGCATGGAAATCATTCTTGATCCTGTAACCCTTTGAAGTAAAGTTTCCATCTTGGGGAGGGGGTAGTTGTCTTTTGTGCAAGCCCTGTTTAAATTTCTGAAATCAATGCATATTCTGATTTTCCCATTCTTCTTTCTAGCAACAACCATATTTGAACACCATGAAGAATGTCTAGTTTGTGCAATAATTCCAGCCTCTAACATCTTTTGTAACTCCTGTTGGACCAAAGGAGCTAACTTGGGGTTAATCTGTCTTAACTTTTGTCTAAAGGGTTTAGTTTCTTCCT
>JASDQU011179171.1:61098-77192 GCA_032191745.1 Picea mariana | reverse complement strand
AAAGTGACACATCATTTAAAACCATATCTTGCAACTCCAAACTTAAATAGATTATCCAAAGAACTAAAATGTGAACCATAACAAGCTGAAAACAATGATTAAAATCAAATGAAAGCAAATAATGAAGTGCAGGTAGGAAGGGTTTAGGATTAGGGTTTCTCACTAAATCAAGACAAAATTAGAGAATAACACTGGATCCTTCTGGGGGATGATGCTCTCCCCGTGAGGCATCAAGAACAAGAAGACCATTGTGCCTTTTCCTCTATGCATCCATGCAACGCAACATGCAAACTTTTGTCTCTACAAACATTCACATTCTTTTGTGTTGTGCCTAGTCCATTGGGTTATGGAGTTAATCAATATCATTCAAATCTGGCCCAAACTTTTGCAACTTTGCTCCTCATTTGAAGCCAAAACTACCCCTGTCAATAGTGCTTTATATGCATTGGACATGGAGTCTTTATTTCAAAACTGAAACCAAATTTTCCGCTACAAACTAACAAATTGAAAATAATCTCATACTTGATGGCGAGCTTATTTTTCTATCTATTCCTACTTCTAACCAATAAAACCTGGCTCATCATGTGACATCATTCTTCCAATGAAGCCATGATAACATCAAACCATTTACCAAATCTCTTTCAATGCAAATAGAAATCAGAGAAGAATTCTTTATGTGTAACATAATTTTAATTTGTAATACATACCTACAACTCTCATCTGATTTAATTCCAAAAATAGCAAGGTTGAAATATTCTGAGAAACATAAATCCACGTAAATGGCTACCAGATCATAGAAGTAAGTAGATTGATAACTGAAAAAGGGTTACCTCTGTTTGCTTCTCAATACTTCCATATACTGGTTCTGACTGTACATGACAAATGGGTAGAATGTTCTCATAAACCTGTTGATCAAATCTAACATGGCCATATGCTGCCTCATATATCTGTTCTTGATGAGCTGCCTCTTGATTTTCCTCCTTAATCACATGTAACAACGTATCATAGGAATCCACTTGAAGGAGTTGAGGAAAGACCTCTTCTTCAACTATTTTTTCATTCAGATCTAAGACAACAGGTGCATCAAAAACAAAATCTAATGCATTCACAACTATGTAGTCATATTTCCTATTATCAATTAGATTTGGAAAATCTTCCTCAACAACATGATTTTCATTCTTGCAATCAAAAGAAACATTTTCTTTCTACTGAATATGATTATCAAATTCATCACAACAATTTTCAAAAAGACTTTCAACTGAAAAATTTTCTTTACAAAATATATTGAAAGCATTATGAAAACTTGCCAATGAGTTAATACTTGAAGCTGGAAGAGATCTACACCAGTCAAGGGTTGCTCCCTTCAATGAGTATCTGAAAAGCTTGATCTTGACATCCTCATGCACAATCTAATGTTCATGAATAAACTCATGAAAATCTAGCAGATGCTTAGCCAGAACCTCCCAATCTCCGCCTTTAAATGTAGGAAGGGTACCTTCCCATTCAGCTCTGCTAGGAATTGGGTTTGGAAAACCAATGACATCTGAAAAATCATAAAAAGAAAACCTTTGAGCCAAAATGGCTTCCATGCTTGGATCCAGTGGAGTCGCCTATTAATGTTTAGACAATGGAGTCACCATGGTGAAAGATCTACAATCATGTATTTGTCCCCTTCCTATTCACCATCAAGAAGCAGATCTGATCATTGTCATTCTCCTAGGGATAAATACTTTGTATCTTCATCTTCGGCAATGATGCCAAAAGATGTTAGTCCCTAAAGTTTCTCTTGACTGTGAGAGGGAAATCTAGGGCATCATCGAGTTATTGCAAAAGTGTTTTGAGAGATTTTATGGTTTGGTTTTTGAATAAGGTGGTTGAAAATTGGCTCAAGGTAATAAAATAAATGAGAAAATCAGAATAAGAACAAAAAATATCCCATTGACTAGTTAAAAGGTAGTCACATAGATGGATTAAACAAATAAGAAAAATAGAAAATAAAGTTTTCAATTTGTCAATTTCACACAAATTCTTATCTCAAAATATCATTAAGAAATAAGACCATCAACCTGAAATCAAAACTTGAAAATAATCACCACAACAAATTCTTTACTGTATTAATCAATAATCAAGAAAACAAATGCATTGCAGTTTGAATAATGAGATCAAGCATGAAGAAAGAAAACATAGTGGAAAAGAGTGTCTAACCATCCATATGGCTTTGCTATTAAGTTCCAGATATAATAATAATGCCTTACAAGGAGTTTCAAAATAAGTCCTTTGGATCTCCAATTTTTCCCCCTCCTCAACTTCTCATTCTACAGAGTTTATATAGAAACAATACATAATTATCAAGGTCCAAAAGAAATGGATCTGAAAACCTCCTCATCTATATTTAGTTTCTTGTTTCAAATAATCAAGGATAAGATCCAATCTGATCTCCAATTCGAATTGATGAGGTGGCTTGTCAACTGTTGTCCATGAGATTTTTCAGGAAAACAAATCTAGTAAATTCCTAAAAAACATGGTCCAACAATATCTTCGTATCTCTTAAATGGTGATAGCTGTGTAAAAACTGAGAGAGGTTTTTGTGAAGGGACTCGTTCCCATAAAAAATCTCTTTGGGTTTCAAAAAATTCATCTCTAGCTATGCTGCAACCTCTCTTGAAGAAAAAGACCAAAACAGGTAAAAATAACAGAGTATTTCCTGTAGCGTTATCAGAAAATTAGGCCTCAAAGATCAATTTGAATCTCTTAAAATGTGATTGATGTGTAAAAACCGAGAGAGGTTTTTGTGAAGGGGCATGTTCCCAACAAAAAAATCTTTTGGTTTCAACAAATTCCTCTCCATCTATTTTGTAACCTCTCTTGAAGAAAAAGACTAAAATAGGTAAAAATAACAGAGTATTTCCTGTAGCTTTATCAGAAAATTAGGCCTCAAAGATCAATTCGAATATCTTAAAATGTGATTGTTTTGTAAAAACCGAGAGCGTTTTTTGTGAAGGGGCATGTTCCAAACAAAAATCTCTTTTGGTTTCAACAAATTCCTCTCCAGCTATTTTGTAACCTCTCTTGAAGAAAAAGACTAAAACAGGTAAAAAACAAATTATTTCCTGTAGCTTTTCTGGTTCTGCAAAATAATAGCCTTTGTCATTAGAAAAAACTGCTTCAGCTTTGATGATATGGTGGTTTCTCTTGTTACAGGTCCTGTAGATGATGAAAACATTTGTTTACCTTTGTTTACTGGTTTCTTAAGCAATGGAGTTATTTTTGCCTTTTTCTTGGTACCTGCTTCAACATCTTCAGAGTGATGTTCTATAACTATGATGTTTTCTTCTTTGATTGATGGATTATACATGGCTTTTGACTTCAATATGTACTTGTTGGTAACCCTAGTAGAATTCGTTCTAGGTTTTTGAGATGCAGACACACCTTTATCCTTTGTCTTTTTGACTGCAATGCTCCTTTTACTAGTTGATGGCGATTCATGCTTGACTGTAGTTTAAGTATTAAAATCTTCATCTGAATCTTCTTCCCCTTTAACATCTTCCTCAGAAAAAATTTTGATTTTTGGATCCAACTTAGGTCTTTTACCTCTTTTATTCCTCGTCACCCTGAAATCAAGCATTTCTTTTTTAACCGAGGTTTCATCAATTGAAATATTTTGTTTCAATAACAATCTTTTTTCCTTTGCCTTTCTTCTGTTTATTGGACTGTGTGTTAGGGTTTAAAGATTGCATGATCCAGCTCCAGGGCTTCTGTAATTCTCTCAAATAAGACATAACTAAAGTATTAATTAAGACTTGATGAAACATACTACTCTTTGCATTGGTGGAGAGTGATTGCACTCTCTTTGACATCTTTGTCAAGCTTTTGAGTAGAAATTAAGGCAGATTTAAGGGATAATCGCCATTTAGATGCATTAATATCCTAATGTGGTAGATATAGACTAGTGAAAATCTACCTTCGCAGGTGATATACCCGTGGATAATGATTAGAGCAGTTTGCCATTCAGGTCTAATCCAGCTGTGAGGAACTCCCCTTCTCCAATTCGGATTTTTCTTATCTAGAAGCAGGAATTGATTGACAAACTTTGTAACCACATGCTCTTTCTTCCACAATCTTTCTCCTCCAACCACCAATATGAAAGCTTTAGCAATTGTCTTTTCTGTCACCAGCATCAGCATCTTCCTGATCTCCACCTCGTGACCATCAAAGTTCAATGCAATCTCCATGGAGACCTGTTCATCATAACCTTGAAAAGTGGTAAGGAATTCAAACCACCCAGCATCTCTGAACCTTTGAGCCATCTGAGGATAAGCTTCAAGGAGTTCAGCACCCTCGGGTTCTAATCTGACTACATGTCTGCTCCTCTTAGGCACCATCAAAACACAATGCTATAACTAGCACGATTCTGATTCTGAATTTGCCACCTGCAATCTGTTAGTATATAATTGTTCTTCTAAGCAAATACCTGCACCTAAAATTCAGCAAAAACGGACATGGAATGACAGGTTCAATATAATGATCATTGAGAATTGGACAATTTGAAATGAGTCCTTTGCGGGTATAGAGAAATCTAATCATGTAACAGTTTGAATCACAAAATGATTCCAAAGCTATTGTGGGACACATGCGAACTCTCAAACCACGATCTGTGTCATCATAACGAAATCTGGGTGACGGGCGCATATCAAGGCATGATTATCTTTGTGTTGTGGGAATAAGGCTATTCCCATAGCGCTATTAATGACTTAGCATAATTTGAATTTATAAAGTTCAAACAGGCATATAAAGTGACACATCATTTAAAACCATGTCTTACAACTCCAAACTTAAATAAATTATCCAAATAACTAAAATGCAAACTATAACAAGCTAAAAACAATGATTAAAATCAAATGAAAGTAGATAATAAAGTGCAGGTAGGAAGGGTTTAGGATTAGGGTTTCTCACTAAATCAAGACAAAATTAGAGACTAACAGAAATACTAAGAGGGGGGTGAATCAATATTACCCTTTTTTTCAATAATTAGCAATAACTTTGATATTTTATTAATTACTATAATAGATCAACAATGGACATGTATGTAAAATCAATTATATAAATATAATCAACCATAATTACAAGGTATAATAAAGAATAGTGAAGGACACCAATCCTTTTTAGAGAACCAACTCTATGAGACACAAATCCCCTTATTTAGGGAACCAACCCTAGGAAGCACCAACTCCCTTATCTAGTAAAGGATATGAATCCTTCCTTGCTCCTCGCTTCCACCCTCACTGCATAAGTATCATATGTTCCTCTTTTTTGACTCTGCTTCTTCTTTGATCTTATGATCTAGACCGCAGAGACCCTTTCTTATTCATTGTTCTTTCTTGCTTATATAGTCTTCCAACTGGTCTGAGTTATGAAGCATTGTGTATCTTTGTTTGAACCATTGCACATATCCATTTAAATTAACAATAGTAAATTTGTCTTTCCTTTATTGTTATTCATACATTATCATGAAATATTTTCAATTTAATGAGAGGGATTTACATAAATCAATCACAGGTATGGATCGATTCCTTTAACTCAATTCCATGCCTTTTTATTTCATTCTAAATTTAAATTGATCGAATCTAAGATTTTTTATTAGCTCTCTAATGCATTGCATGCATTGGATCACTTAAGGTAAATCAGGAAAAAGTCTAGGTCCTATCTATTTCAATGTTCCTTTTAGACCGAGATAAAGTTCTTACTCTTTGTGATAAAGTTTTCACAAAAATACTTCAGAACCTCTATTCCATATGACCTTGACCTATGACCGAGAGTGGTGTCTAAGTGCTAACCCAAGCGAGTGATTAATCACTTATCAATATCGATGGTCATGTTTTATTTTCAAGTTTAGATGGACGGTTCTTTTTCATTTCAAAACTTCTCTCTTTGGCGCTTGGGGTAGTTTCTAGTATGAGAAGTTGGTTTTCCCCCAAGGACATACTCCCAGAGTGATGTAACTTCCTAATGTCACTATTGATGTGGCACTACTCGAGTGGCTGCCACATGTCACCTAGATTCATGACTTACGTATACCTAAATTTCCACTTGGACCTTGACACTTGTTTTCATCTTATTGTGCCACGTGTCCTTCCCAACGTGGTCTTGCTAACATGGACTATGATGACATTGTCTCTTAATGTATGTGCCATTTGTCTTACTTCGTGACTTCATAGCTTCAACCTTTGGGTGAACTTACATGTTTTAAACCCTTTTTCTCTGAAGATCACCACAATTGGATTCGCCTATCCTAATCCAATGATCACCATGCATTGTCCAGATCTCATGGCCCTCATTCACTTCGAAATTTTGGGGCTCCGACATTCGATTGAATTCATATGTTCTTGGATTCTTTTCACCGAAGTGGTCAATGCCGGAGTTGACCATATCCTTCCTTTTACTGTGATATGATGATTCCAATGTTTTACTCTAGATTGATGGTTGACGTGATTTTGGTGCTCCGACCTTCGAGTAATCTTACCTATTCTTGGCTTCTTTTCACTGGAGTGGTGAGCATTGGAGTTGATTGTATCCTTTACTTTACTGTGATCTACGATTGAGGATTATTTATCCTGATCTAATGGTTGGGATTTAATTTCTCCTAGATTTTGGCTTCATCTCAATCTGACAGTCCTGGATTGTCCTGAAAACTTTATCAACAAACATAATTCCTCCTAACCTCTTTGGTTTTATACTTGTATTTCAACTAAACCAATACTGTTGATCTATGTCTTTTATTAGAGATCAATGATTGTCATATCTCCCAACTATAATAGAGTTTCCTCACAGTTCTAAGGGTGTTCTCTTTAGTTTATCTGTAGGGAATTCGATCCCAATAGCACTTATGCAATGCACTCTCCCTTCTGAGCTTAGATTAATGTTCTTCTGCACCCTCTTTGAAATCAATGACAATATCATACCATTGTGTCCAACATTCTCTACCTTTGGCACTGATGGAAAACTTTTCATTTTTGAAATATTTTTTATTTGCGTTGCTTATAAATTTCCTCTCCCTTTGACAACAATGGCAGAGGGGATCTTTCTTCACTCCCCCTATGGAAATGCTCCCCCTGACCATGTGCCCCTTTTCTTCTGATACGATTTTTATGGATTTTAATGAGGTTTTTGAATTAATCCTAATTTATGTCTAAGATTTTCAAAAGTACTAATGGGGAAAGGTTTTGTGAATATGTCTACAATTTTTTCTTTGGTGTCTACATACACTATTTTAACCCTTTTTTGGGTAACCTAATCTATTAGAAAATGGTATTTAATTGGGATGTGTTTGGTTTTAGAATGCATTACTGGATTTTTAGAGATTCTTATGGCACTGGTGTTATCACAATTAATATTAATGGGATTATCATGTATTATTTGTAAATATTATAATCTTTGCTTCATCCAAAGAACTTGTGCGCAGCAGGATGCAACACCAATGCATTTTGTCTCTATTATAGAAAGTTATGCGGATGTTTGTTTCTTAATTATCCATGCTACTAGACATTTTCCTAAGAAAAATGCTCATCCATTGGTGCTTTTCTTATCATCTATACTATTGGCCCATTATGCATCAGTGTATGCAGTTATATTGAAATATTTATCTTTTGGATACCATAATCCAAGTTCTAGGGTTCCTTTAAGATATCTGAATATTCTCTTTAGTGATTTTAAGTGAGTTTCTTGAGGTTCATATTGAAATATCCCCACGAGTCCTACAACCCGCATGATGCCAGGTCTTGTTGTTGTTGAATAGATCAAACTTCCAACCATTGATATGTACATCATTTGGTCCACTTTTGGTGAGTCATATTATAGGCTTAGTTTACATCCAGTGACCATGGGAGTAATCATAGGTTTATTGTCTTCCATTTCAAATTTCTTTAGCATTTCCTTGATATATTTGGTTTTGGAAATGAATATTCCATTTTCTGTTTGATTTACTGGTAAACCTAAGAAGAATGACAGTTCTCCCAACATAGACATTTCAAATTCTTCTTGCACTTTGGTTGCAAACTTTCTTCTTAGTGTAGTAAGATTATTCTAAAAAATGGTGTCATCTACATATATCACCACAAAAATCATGTTTTGATCCTCAATTTTGATGTATAGGTTGTTATCAGTAGTACCTCTCGTATATCCTTGTTTTTGCAAGTACTGATCAAACCTTGAGAACCATGCTCTAGGGGCTTGTTTAAGACCATACAGGGACTTTTTTTAGCTTGCGCACATAGTCCTAATTTTCTGTTAACATGAATCCTTCTATTTGTTCAACATAGAATTCTTCTTCTAGTGTTCCATTAAGGAATGTTGACTTGACATTCATTTGATAGATTTTGAAATTTTTGAAGCATGCAAATGCTAGGAACATTATTATGGCCTCAAGTGTTTCTACTGGAGTGAAAGTCTCTTTAAAATCAATACCTTCCACTTGGGAATATCCTTTGAAAAATAATCTGGATTTGTTCTTTATAATCTACCCATTTTCATTTAGTTTGTTCTTGAAGATCCACTTGGTTCCTATCACATTATTGTCCTTGTGTCTTGGAACTAGTTCCCAAGTTTGGTCTTCTCTATTTGGTCTAGTTATTCATTCATTGATTCTATCCAATCTTTACTTTTTCTATCCTCTTTGAATGACTTAGGTTCTATTAGGGATAACATTTCTTGTTCTGTGTAAAAAGTGAGTTTCCTTCTTGTTTCCACTCCTTCACTTTTATCTCCAATAATGTGACTTTCAGGATGATTCTCTTGAACTCTTTTTGATGGAGATTTTGTGAAGTGTGTTTCTTCATTATATTATTCATCAGTTATGGTTCATTTTCCTATGTTTCATTATCATCATTTTCTTGATGATATTATACATCATCATCTTCTTGTTGATATTTTACATCATCATCTTCTTGTTGATATTTTTTATCAATGTCTTGGGATATGCTTCTTTTTAGATCATCTATATTTACATTGGCACTTTCCACTATATTTAGTAGTCTAAGATTATAACATATGTATGCTTTCTTATTAGATGAATATCCTAAAATTATCCCTTCATCATATATTGGATAAAACTTTCCTAAGTTATCTTCATCATTATTAATGTAACATTTACTTCCAATAGTTATAAAATGTTCTACAAATGTTGGCCTCCCAAACCATAGTTCATAAGGGGTTTTGTCATGGTTGTGTCTCAAATGAGCTCAATTAAGTATGTGGATTTTTGTGTAGATTGCATCTCTTCAAAATTTGTCTGGGAGCTTGGCTTAATTTAACATGGTTCTTGAGGCTTCTTGAATTGTTATGTTTTTCCTTTCTACCACCCCATTCTGTTGAGTTGTCCTGAGAGATGAAAATTGTCTTTCGATACCATGATTTTCACATAACTGAATGAACTCTTTAGAGGTAAATTCTCCATTTTCTAATCTCAAATATTTAATTTTGACATCTGTTTCATTTTCTATAAGGGATTTGTATGTTTTAAACTTCTAAAAGGCTTTTGATTTTTCTTTTAAAAACTATACCCAGGTCAATCTTGTGTAATCATCAACAATCAACATAAAATATTGTTCACCATAAGTACTTTTAGTTCTAGTAGGTCCACATAGATCCATGTGAATAAGTTCTAATGATTTTTTTTGTGGAATGCTCTTTTGTTTTGAACCTAACTCTTGTTTGATTTCCTATTTGACAATGTTTACAAATAGAATCTGAAGGCTTAATCAATTTTGGTAGGTCCCTAAATGCCTATTTATTGTTTTCTTTGATCAAGTTTTCAAAGCTTAATTGTCCCAACCTTCTATGACATAGCCATATTTCATCTACTTGGCTTAAACAACAATTTTATTCTTCATCTATATTAAGAGTGTACACATTGCTAGATGTTTTTGGTACAACTTCCACTAGCTTTCCAGTGTCCTTTTTTCTTATCTCACATTTCTGAGAATCAAAAGTAAGTATGTGACCTTGATCACATCTATGACTTACACTTAGAATATTAGGTTTGACATTTTCTACCAGAAGTACATCTTCTATTTTGGTTTTATTATTTCCTAAACTGACATTGCCTTTTCTCAGTATTTTGGCTGACATATTATCTCCAAAAGTTACTTTTCCTTTTCCTTTCTTGTTTAACTTGAGGAATTTTATTTGGTCTCCAATCATGTGTTTGGAACATTCACTTTATATATACCATTGACAACCTTGATTTCTCACATATAAAGCTACATTGCAATATGTTTTCTTTTTCTTCCATACTTTTTTATTATTGGTAATATTTATCATTTTATCATATTTTGGAAATCTACATTCACTAGATTTATGATCACGGCTGTTGCATTTGTAACATTCAACATTGTAGTCTTGTAAGGGAGAGAAGGAGTTATAGCTTCTTCTTTTTTCATTATCCTTATTATTTTCATATCTTTGAACTTTTCTTGGATTGTACTCTCTATGAGATTTACAGTGGATTGCTTTATGTCCAAATTTTTGGCAAGAATAGTAATAACCAAGGAAGATATATTGATTTATGTTGGAGGGATTCCTTTTGATGATTCTATTATTTTTGTTATATTTTTCATTAGTAGAAGGTGCAGATTTCTATTTATTTGGGATATTTTCAGATGATATTGCTCTTGTTTTGTTTTCTTTTCTATTTATGGGTTTCTTAAGAACATCTGCATATCTGATTTTGTCATTTTATTGTTCTTTAGAGGGATTATATCCTAATCTTGTCTTATCATTTGATGATCTATGACTGCTGACACAGGGGCACACCACCCAGGCACGTCCGCTCTCACAGGACCTTCTTCTTCTTGGCCTGGAGAACTCGAAGGTTCTTCTATTTCCCTATCGGGAAATCTACACCCACAACAATCTTCCGAAATCTCCCCTTTACTACCGGGAGATCAGCTAAATCTCGCTATCTCGCGAGTTCGGGACTTAAAACCTCCAACTCTTCCCTTCAAATCTTGCGATACCCGATCTGGAAATACGGGTATAGCTCCTTCCACATGAAACCGCGGGCTAGGCTTAACTGTTAGCGCCTCTCTCAACCTCACAACCTCGCAACCCCGTCGATTGAACCATCGAGTTTTCACCCTCCTATTCCAGGAGTCCCCGAGATGCAAGAATTCAACGGAGTATTGACTCCTGTCTCCAGGCAACACATGTCCACCTTTCGGCCGCGCGGTCCCACCTTATGCTCTGCCAGGCATCCACATGGATCTCGGCTCCTTGGCACTTCGCGACTCGGCGTCCACATGAATCTCGGCTCCTCGGCACTTCGCAGCTCGCGAATCCTTTGTGCCACCTGTATTCCACTCACACTCCGCTATGGCCCACACTATCCTCCAGCTGTCGAGATTTCGCCTTCTCGNCTCGAACCTTTTCTTGTGAGGTCCCGAGACACGATCCCTCGCTCAGATCCAATGGTCCTCCTATGATAGGGATCCAACGGCTATCCTTCTCTCGCTACTCGCGACCTCGCGACTTGGAGTACCCAATGTTTGGGCTCTCACCCTGCTTACTCCCGAGTTCGTGAGATCTCTCTATCTCTCACCACCTGTCCTCCTCATATGGACGGCTACGATCTTCTCGCTCCTTCACCGCTTCGCGTCCTCGCGCCTCGCGACTTTGAACACCCAATACTTGGGCCTTTATCCTACGAACTCTCGATTTCTTGAGATCTCTCGATCTTTGCCACCTGTCCTCTTTAGATGGACAACTCCTATCCTCTCACCACTTCGCTACTCGCAAAGCTAAAGGGCTTCCCTTTTTGTCCTCCAATGTCTGAGTCTGCGAGATGAGAGAATCTCCTTACACGCGTCCTCCTCAACGAACGGCTCTGATCTTGTAGGGATATCGCATCTCACGATATCGTTGCTCCGGCTACACAAATTTTGGGTCTTCAAATCCCGAGTCTCTGATACATGATACCACGTGTAGATCCTACAGCTCCGCTGACTCGAAATCGTCGACCCTACCTCTCTTGAGCTTCGACCTCTTCGGAATCTTCTCGCCATAACCTCCTTGCACCTCTGCAAGATCTGACGATCCTCGGAACTTCTTGAAATCTCTTCAGAAGATTTCGACCATCCGTTCTTCCTTGGTTAATCCATGAAATGAAAAAGAGTATCTCTCCATGAGATTCCCTCACCTTTTCGCCAACCTGCGATGTTTCTTATTGACTTCAAGTCACACTTATCTACGCTGATCTTCAACGATTCAGAGGCCTATCCTTCCTGAGCTTTGTTAAATTACTTCAACCTCAATGAGGTTCTCTACATGCACTCTTTGCGGCAAACCTGCGAACACTTCAACTGTTCAACCTTCCTTGACTCTGTGTATGCCCGTAGCATCAGTCCTTCAATACTTCTGCTCAGTGTCACAACTGAGGATTTCTCCCTTAGCCTGCACACTCCTTGCATGGCTTATATAATCCACGTTCACTCCTGAGCGAACGAGAACAAGAGTTAACTCTCTGAGCCTTCTGTCAACGCACTCCTTGCGGACGACTTCAACTGCACTCCTTGCAGGAATCCTTGCTTAAAAGAGAAACAATTGTAACTCACCTCACTTCCTCTCAGATTTCAATCTCAACACATGAAATCATTCACACAGCATAATGAAAAATGCATAACAGGAAGTAATATTCATAAGCAGATCATTCAACACACATACATAGAGAATAACACAACAGCCATGAATCTGAATCAACTTCTTCTATTAATTCAAGATTTGTACATGGGTGTTTTCTACAACTCTTTGTTATTCTCCTCTACTCTAGATTCTTCTTGCTCCTATTCTGAACTATCTTACAATACACAATGAGGGTGTCTATATCCCGTTTCCCTCTTTTCTTCTAGAACTATCTAATCTAAGAATTCAATTCTATCTACCTGCAACTACTACTATAAATGCCTCTGTCTATCTCAGACGAGAGCATATGGCTCGAGGTCTGATTACATTTTTACCAAGGTTCCATAATTAAATGATCTCATTTATATTCAGCGCATCAACTTCAAGGGAAAATTTAAAAATTCAAAAAAAACTTGCGCTGGACGTCTTCCAGATGGCTTTTGCTTCCACGTTGGTTTTGCTTGTCTTGAGGGATGCTCCTGCATCATACTCCCTCGCTTGAAAATTTAAATGGGCTCCTGTCCATGAGCTTCTGCACGGTATGTCCATGCTTCATAATTTCTTCTTCAATTTCCCAGCTGGCATCTTCAACTGGGTGCCCCTTCCACTTGACCAAATATTCAAAATATTCTTTCCTCCTGGTTTTCTTACCAACTTGTTTATTCAGTATCTGCTCCATCTGTGGCTTTTCTGCAACTGGCATCTGCTTCTGCCATTGGATCTCTGGTTGATCATCACCTTCTACTCCTGCTTCATCAGCTTCATATGGATATAAATCTGAAACATTAAATATCAGAGATATTCCAATGCCCTCTGGTAACTCGATTTCATAAGCATTTTGTCCCATTTTATTCAAGACCTTGCACGGCCCAATTTTCTTCATCTTCAGCTTGTTGTATGTTCCTCTCAGGAACCTTTCCTTCCTCAAATGTGCCAAAACAAGATCCCCAACTTCAAACTGAAGTTGTCTCCTATGTTGATCAGCTCTGCGCTTGTACTCCTGACTTGACTTCAATAGTCGCTCCTTCACCTGGTTGTGAAGTTCCTTCATTGCTTCAGCGAATTCTCTTGCGCTAGCACTGCTAGTATCAGTCTGTTCTGAATCCCTCAGTTCAGAAACTCCTCTCGGCTGCATTCCATATACAATCTGAAATGGACTTTTCCCTGTGCTTCGATTTACTGAGTCATTGTAAGCAAACTCTGCTTGTGGCAATACATTGTCCCAACTGCTATGGTGCTCTGTCACCAAGCTTCTCAACAAGTCTCCCAGACTTCTGTTGACCACCTCTGTCTGTCCATCCATCTGAGGATGATAAGCAGAACTAAACATCAAATTAGTCCCTAGCTTCTTCCATAATGTTCTCCAGAAATTCCCTATGAATTTTGTGTCTCTGTCCAAAAATATGCTTTTCGTCAATCCATGAAGTCAAACAATCTCCTTGAAAAAAAAATTTGCGATGTGAGTCGCATCGCTAGTCTTCTGGCATGGAATAAAATGCGCCATCTTAGAAAACCTTTCAACTACCACAAAGATTGAATCAACACCTCTTTGTGTCCTCGGCAATTCCAATACAAAATCCATGCTAATCTCATCCCACGACTTCTCAAGTGTGGGCAATGGTTGATAAAAACCCGCATTTTGCTTCCTTCCTTTTGAGTGTTGGCAAATCCTGCATCTGTCCACAAACTTCTTGACTTCTGACCGCATCCCTGGCCAAAAGTATGACTCGCTCAGCTTTGCAAATGTCTTATCATGACCAAAATGTCCTGCTAAGCCACCACTGTGCTTCTCTTTCAACAANATAAGCTTCCTTAAAGTCTGAATCATCTGCATACATGTACTTAAGATCATCAAAGCCTAACGTCTTGACTTTGAACTCCTGCAACAACAAACACTTTCTGCTCAAAGCATCAACAACTTTGTTAGTAGTACCAGAAATATGTTTTATCACAAAAGTGAAATTTTGCATGTATTCAACCCATTTAACATGCCTCTGATTCAACTTTTCTTGTTGAGTCACATACTGCAATGCATGGTTATCACTATACAAAACAAATTTCTTTGGAATCAAATAGTGCCTCCATTTCTTCAATGCCTGTATGATGGCATAGAACTCTTTATCATACGTGGAGTACTTTTCTTTTGCCTCATTCAGCTTCTCGCTGAAATATGCAATCGACCTGTCTTCCTGACTCAAGACCGCTCCTATGGCAAACCCGCTTGCATCACATTTCACCTGAAATGTCTTTTGAAAATCTGGCAACACCAAAATTGGTTGCTCTGTAATCTTTCATTTCAACAAATTGAAACTCTTCTCAGCCTCTTCCGTCCAGTGAAAAGATTTATGTCTTTTCTTGACTATATCCATCATTGTTGTGCTAATTCCACTGAAATTTCTGATGAATTTTTGGTAGAAACTAGACAGTCCATGAAAACTCCTCACTTCAAACACATTCCTCGGTGATGGCCAATTCTTGATTACCTCCACCTTATCTGGATCCATCCTCAGTTCATTTGTAGATATAACAAATCCAAAATAAATGAGTTTTGTCTTCATGAATGAGGACTTCTTCATGTTTATCAGCAGCTTCTCTTGCTGTAATCTCTTCATCACAATAGCCAAATGCTTCAGATGTTCAACCTTTGTCTTGCTGAAAACCAATATGTCATCCAGATACACGATGACAAATTTCCCAATGAACTCCTTTAGGACTTCATTCATCAACCTCATAAAGGTACTTGGTGCATTCGTCAAGCCAAATGGCATGAAAAGCCATTCATACAAACCTTCGTTTGTTTTGAATGTTGTTTTCCATTCGTCACCTTCTCTCATATGAATCTGATGATATCCACTCTTCAAATATATCTTTGAAAAAAAATTTGCTCCACTTAAGCAATCCATCAAATCATCCATTCTTGGCAATGGGAATCTATACCTGATAGTTATCTTATTAATGGCTCTTGAATTAGTGCACATCCTCCAGCCTCCATCTTTCTTCGAACTGAGTACTGTTGGAACAACACATGGACTCAAGCTTTCCATGACCAAACCTTTTTCCAACAACTCCTGGACCTGTCTTTTAACCTCCTCATTCTCTTACAGCGTCAATCTGTACGCGGCTTTGTTTGGAAAACTAGCTCCTGGTATGAGGTCTATATGATGACTCACGCTCCTCATCGGTGGTAACGAACGAGGTAATTCATCCACTACAATATCAGCGAACTCTTCCAGCAGTTCCTGAACTTCTTCTGGCAAATCATCCACTCTTGTGCTAGTCAGAACAATTCTCGGCTTTTTGAACACTAAGAATTGTGGATCCTCCTTCTTCTTAACTTCTGTAAGAAGTTCCTTCCCACTCATGAGAAGTACTATGTTGTTCACCTCCGGCTTCGCCTCTTTATCTTCAATTGAACACAACATGTG
>JASDQU011179171.1:12744-23710 GCA_032191745.1 Picea mariana | reverse complement strand
TATTTCATTTTAGAAAACATTAGTAGTTTTTTCCACAAGAAAAAATACTCTTTATATTCAAAAGGATATAAATATATACAAAGACGTTATCCGCAAAAAGAGCCACATGGAGAACACAGCTGGTGGATCGATATAGAATCGACAATACAGGCAAAACCAAAGCCTCAAATCCACTTGGGGATCAGCTATTTGGTCAAAAGATAGGTAGCAAGAGCCAACCCAAAGAGGCAGAAATCACATATTGATTTTGATGGTAGGCCCTTCATTACCATCCTCCCACTTTGTAAAGCAAAAATGGCCCGGGGACAAATACAAAGCTTTTTTAGAGAGTGTATCAACCTCACTGTTTTCCTCTCTAAAGATGTGAGTGATAGAGAGTTTTCTAAAACAGTGAGTTGCTTCTTTGGTTCTTTCTTTCCAACTTTCGAGAGCTCCCACCTTGAAGTTGGCTTGTCCCCTCAGCCAGTCAACAATAATTTTGGAGTCTCCCAGGAGAAGAAGCTCGTCAATGTGCATTCGGCTTGCCAGGTTGAGAGACGCTCAAGCCCCCATCATTTTTGCCTTCATGTTTGATCCTTTTCCACAGTTTATAGTCCAGCGAAAGCATGTGTGAGTGTTAAGCGTGATTTTACCTCCCGCTCCACAGAGAGAACCGTTTTGTTGAGAGGCTCCGTCAAACCAAGCGACAACCCTGTCAAGAGGAACATCAAAAAGGTGTCGGCACTGTGGTAAAATCGATGGCTGTGTCTGCTGTAGATCTGGCTTAATTAAAATGATGTTAGCCACATGTTGCGCAGAAGGAGACTTCCCATAAAAAAGAGCAGAGTTCCTGGTCTTCTAGACTTGCCAAACGAGGTAGACTGGCAACAAAGCAAGTTTTTTATTGACATTGATCCAGCATTGAAAACATTCGAGCACACAGGATCTCGACCACGTTGAGTAGAACAGAAGTGAAGGATCGAGAATCTGCCACACTGCTCGAATGAAAGAGCAAGTGATGAATACGTGTGATATAGTCTCACTCTGTTGATTGCAGAGGTAGCAACGACTAGGCCCCTCCCAACCACGAGCCTGTAGGTTCGTCCACACTAGAATTCTATTCTAGATTAGTAACCAGAAGAAGAGCTTTAGTTTGACTGGGAAATCAGCCTTCCAAATCTGATGGCGCCCTCTAGAATTGACTTGTGACTAGTAAAAACTTGCAAGCGCAAGATAAACATTTTTTGTCGTGAGGGAGACCGATTGGTCTCCTCCAGTCCACAGAAGGGTATTCAGTCTGTCTTGTAAATGGATGCCCACATCCTTCAGCGACTGTGTGTATCCATCCCATTCGCTAAATAAATCAGAATCCAGCTGCAGTTCCTCGCCACTGAGCCAGTGGTTGCCGAGAAGTCCTCCATTGGACAGAGAAATGATTTGGTATAAGAAATATAAATTTTTGCTATGTAAGTGCACCAACAGAGATGATGAGAGGAGGGCATGTCTACCCAGGCCTAAAATGCAATCTCTGCCCACTTCTATCAGATGTCCATTGCCCGAGTTCCATGATATCCATTGGAGAATGATCGGCAGGGAAAATGAGAGGTGTTTCCAAGTTAGAGAGCCTCTGGTGGGACGATCCGACGCCGATATAATCCAGATGTGCATCGGAAGAGTTGGACAGTACTTTTCTTTGATCACTAAGATCCAGAGGCTAGGTTTCATAAGAATTCTCCAGAAAGTGTTGGTCGAGAGCGCCCGATAGAAGAAAGGCAAGTGCCTAAGGCCCCAACCCCCCATTGACTTTGGTTTTGATATAGATTCCCAGCTACAAAGGTGATAGCCCTTGTGCTTTTTACTGCCAGACCAGAGAAAAGAGAAGATGAGTTGACGAAGAGTTTTCAGAATCGAAGCCAGGATGTGTGCTAATGCCATCCAATATACCGGGAGGCTTTCCAATATAGATTTTATTAGAACGAATCTTCCTCTTAATGAGAGTAGTCTGTTGCACCAATGATGGATCTTGCTATTAAATTTGTCGAAAAGCCAGTGCCAATATTTGCTAGAATATCTGGAGGATTTTAAGAAGAAACCAAGGTACGAAAAAACCCTCTCTAGCTCGTGTGCTTCCATGTCGAACAATGTTGTTAAAGCAGATAGAAAAGTCTCATGTGTATTCGAGACAAGGAAGATAGATTTGTGAATATTGATCTCCAAGCCGGAAGCTGAGCATAAGTTATTAAGTATGGAGTGTATCAGCGACCATTCAACAAGGTCGACCGACGTCAGGATCAGCACGTCATCAGCAAAAAGTAAATGAAGGATATGTAACTGTCCCGAAATTTTTATACCAATTAGGTGTCCCTCCGCTTGACTGATTTTTAGCAAGATGCTGAGCCCTTCCAGGACCAAAATGAAAAGTAGAGGTGAGAGAGGACACCCTTGTCGGAGTCCTCTCTCGCAGTGGAAAGATTTGGTAGCTTCCCCATTAATGAGAATAACTAGAGAGGCCGATGATATGCAGCCCAAAATCCAGTTGGTGATGATTAGACCGAAGCCACACTGTATAAGAACGAGATGAAGAAAGTTCCAGTTAATGCAGTCGAAGGCCTTTTTTAGGTCCAGCTTTAGAAGAGTGGCCTATTGTTTTTTAGTCTTTAAACTGTGAATACATTCATGTGTGACTCCAACAACGTCGAGAATTTGGCTTCCTTTTAGGAAGACAAGTTGTTAATCGGAAAGTGTCATGGACAGATAGGGTCGGATTCTTCTGGCTATAATCTTGGAGATAAGTTTGTAGCATAGGTTACAGAGGGAGATAGGGCGAAAGTCTTGAAATTTTTTGGGCAGATTAGAATTTGGGATCAGGAAAACAAAGGTTATGTTGAGCTGTGAGTTCACCACTCCTCTAATTCTAGTATCCTCCACGACGTCCAGGAGATCCTGAAACATAAGATCAAAAAAATGTAGGTATAATTCAAAAAACCAGCCGTCTGGTCTAGGGATATTTTCTTTTTTGAAACCCTTAAGCACCACAAACAACTCCTCCTTTGTACAGGTCGCTTCTAAGGCTGTGGCTTCCTCGATGGTGACCATCTTGGGAAAGAGACTGGCTAACTCAACTTGTGTAGCAAGATGTGGAGCCGAGGTAACCTTGAAAAAAGACTTAAAATGTTTGAAGGCAACAGATTTGATACCTTCCTAAGAATGGTGTAGCAAATCGTCTTCATCCTCAATGTCCCATAGATGCTTTTTGGATCGTCGAGCACTGGCAAAATGGTGAAAAAAACGAGTATTTTTGTCTCCACTAGCGAGCCAAAGCATCCTACTTTTCAAACGACATCTCTCTTCATCTGCTCGAAGGTGGGCATTACGCGCTTCCTCAAGGCTGAGAATTTTAGAATCAATGTCCAAATTGTTGGCATCTTGAAGCTTAAGGTGAAGTAGGAAATCCAGCTCCTGCTCTATTCTGTGAATGTCGGCCTGTTCTGAAACCTTTTTCTCTTTTAACCAGAGTATAGTTCGATTTTTTAATATGGAGAGCTTAACAGTGAGGTTTCCTTGGGGTTCACCCGGTGTCAAAAGGGAAGAATCTGCCCAAACCGATCTGACAAGGCTGTTGAACGATTCCTCTCTCAACCATTGCGAATTGAATTTGAAAGGCTGTCCAGCCCCAAAACGCCCCGTGCCCAACTGTAAGAAAATGGAAGCATGGTCAGAGAGGAATGGGAGGTTAACCCAAGATCAGTAACTACAGGAAGGTGAAAGCAGATCCTCAGCAATTAGAAAATGATCTAATCTTTTGGCGATACTAGTTGTGCCCTGTCTCCCATTTTTCCAAGTGGGTAGAAGCTCCGCTGGCTTTAGATCGACTAAAGCATTTTTGTAAAAGATGTGATTAAAATAACTATGGAAAGGGTCAATCTGCACCCTATCTCCCCACAATTCCTCGGGGCTGGTGGTTAGATTGAGATCACCAACCAGGATGAGGTTCTTAGCAACCAATAGCCCGAGGTCATCAAGACGTTGCCAGAAGACTTTACGGTCAGCACAAGGGTTGTATACATTGAGCGGGTTGATATCGACCTTTAGCTCAAAACAGGACCCGGAAAGTAGGATCCCTCCTGGACTGAGCATTGGAAAGAAATCAAAAAGTGAGGGGTCCCACGAGGCCAGAAGGCCTCCCGAGTTACCAATCGAGATTGCAGCACAGGTCATCCAATTTGGTCAGAGCAAGTGCATGAAATCCCTTGCAATAGAAGCATCCACTAAAGTTTCTTGAAGAAAGATGACTGTCGGCTTAGAGAGATCCAAAATTCTACACAAGGAGGCGAGTTTCAAGGGCCCTCCAACCCCTCTAATGTTGAGGGACAGAAGAATCATGACTTACCCTGGGCAAGGGCTTTTAATCCTCTAAGCGCCCCTTGATTTGTAGCAGAATCAGATGTGCCCAAGTCGCTGGTCCAGCCTGAGTTTTTTTGCGTGCGCTGCGGGTTTTTAAAGGCGAGAGTTCCAGCCCAATACCTCTCGACCAAGTGGGATCCGATTCAGGTAAAAGTTTTGTGGAAGATGAAGAAGGTCGGTCAGATGGAGAAGGTGTGGGTTGATAAAGAGATTTTCCATGATAGGTATGGATGGGTAACGACTCGTAGGGGAGAGGAGGGGCAGGGGTATCATTCGGAAACATGGTATCTAGTTGGAGAACCGATTGGGTCGGCTTGGAGAATCCAGGTAGAGAGGATTGTCCAGGCGTATCCTCTATTATAGAAGATGTTTGGTCGCTCGATGCAGCTGTTGGTATCAAACAATGTGGTGTTTGTTTCGGTAGGGGGGTGTGGCCGATTGTGAATTGTTCGGAAGGTGTTGGCAGGGGGGTAGGTAAAAGAGGTGGTGGGTCGGGCTTAACTGGAAGGGAGTCCGAGAAATCATCAAACAAGAATTTTTCGGCCTGTTCACTTATGAAATGTCTATCCCAGGAAGTGAAGGTATTATAGAGAGAAGGACAAAAATGTTGAATCTTACCTATAACAGAATCATCAGGTGGAAGGGTATCCCTCCAAGGAAAAGATGCCTCCTCCACATGCTGGCTAGGAGATGAGATATATCCATCAAATGTTGAATCCTCCGCTGGATCCAAAGCGATAACAGGAGGTGGGAACTTATAGCAGTCTTTCCTCAAGTGACCAGTTCGGCGACAGAGGGAGCAGCGAAATGGAATGCCTAAGTAATCAAGTCTCTGAGGTATCAGTTGACTGCGCCAATCAATCTCCAAGATTTCAGGTAGTGCAGCCTGTATATCAATTTCCACGTAGATCCTCTCCATTCTTATGTCCGAAACCGAAAGGGAGGAGGGATCCACCCTTAGAAAACGACCTATGGAGGCCCCTATCTGTTCAAGCACTTGCTGGTTCCAGAGTTGTAAAGGGAGACCAGGTAGAAGAACCCATAAGTGTCGAAGGCTAAAGAACTCTGAGGATGGATTAAATCCCAATCTCCACCTTTTGAGCATAAGGCTACCTTCATCGAAGGCCCAGAATCTCTCCAGGATGAGGACCGTGTCCTCTGGTTTTCGAAAGATGAATTCCAACCAGCCTTGTTGAAGCAAAAGTGTCTTTGGTATGTAACCAAGCAGCGGCTTCCAATGGTCAGTAATCTAGGAATCCAAGTTCGGTTTGCATTTCTCCTTGTAAGCTAGCCGCCCTACTAAAGTGCAGAGGGCTAGGTTGCATACATTAGTAAGTCCTACGTCCATTCCAAGAGTGAGCTTGGGATGTCTAAGTTTAGGCTTCCAAAATTTCTGCCTGCGTTTGTGAATGCCTTTTTTAATAGGAGTTTGACTTGGGAGAGATCGTCTCCCACCAAGTTCACATTCCTGCAGATCAGAACTGTCAACACCCTTATTCCGCTTATCTAGAAGGTGGGCTCCACCAAGTGTAGCCTGTGCAGTAGATCCAGTATTGTTTGGAGATCTAGGCCAGGAAAACAGATTTGTAGAAGTGGGTGGGTGCGTGGATCCAGGGATCAGGTTGGATGGTGTGACTGACCGCTTAGTATTTCGAAAATGTGTAGAGCAAAGGTCATCGATTGAAGCTAGGATTGTCGGGTGGTCCCATGGGTCACCCATGTCCCCTGCAGAGGGGTGCATGTCTTTGGCTCCCTTCTGGATGCTTTTAGAGCGTCAAAACTGTGGCTTGAGAGATGTGTGAAACGACAGGGGCTTCTGGATATAGTCAGAGAGGAGGGGAAGATGCGAAAGGGGCCCCAAAAACTAGTAGGCCGGTCAGTTGGGATTCAGATCGGTCAGTAGGGGAAAAACAAGAGTGTAAGATAAGGAGGAGGGCGGAACCAGATCGTCACATGTTGGGGTCAGTGGGCTACAGAAATGGTCAGGAAAAAAACAAAAATTCTAGGAAACCGCATAAAAAACAGAGCAAAAGACAGAACTTAAAAGGTCAGGCCCGAGAAAGAGCGCAGGTAACCAAAGTGACGCAACTAAGACCGCCTAAAGAAGTATCCTATGTAAGATAGTGAAACAAACCTGTCTCCGAGTCCCCAAATAAAGAAACGGTCTCAGAACACTGACCCAATCCTGTCGGTAGACCCAGACAATGGTATGATTGTAAAGGAATCTCACCCAGATCGATGTATGGGATACATCCAGTATCGTTAATGGTGCAAAGGGTGCCAAGCATAGATGCAACTGTCATGGCGCCAAAAACCAGTAGGATCCAGATTCAAAAATCGCCATTGCCATTCGCCCGCCTCGCCCACCCATTTCCTGAAAGAAAATGATCATACATTAAATAGTGGAGGCCGCGTGAACGTGAGCCTCCGCTGCCACAAATTATGACGTGCACTCTCCTTAGTGGGATATGCTAGGTAGACCCCCCTCCCAAGTGCAATGGAGGTGGCCTTCCTAGGCCATCGACCTTCCTAATCACCGATTGACCCCGCCCAGGTAAGTATAGAAAACATTAGTAGTTTCTATTTAAAAAATCAAATAAAAAATAATTCACTAATATTTATTATTCCATTATATGAATAATGATACTTATTTCAAATTTTGCAATCCATAACTTTTATTATTATTTTTACAACAACCATTGGTACCTATTTTTTTCTTTTTGGTGTAGGTTGTAGCTATCTTGGCATCATTGCATACATATTACAATGATTGGATCTATGTGGAATTGAGGCATATAAAGAAGTTGTAATCTCTTATTTGGTGATTTTTAAAGTTGAAATTGTTGGCTTTTTTGTTTATTTTTTAATGGTGTTGTATTCCATGTGAAACAATTTGATCATGTTTTTTTTTAAGTAAAAAAGAGGGTAGATCCTATTATATCATAAGAAAAAAGAAACATTTTTCCTTAGGCTACCAACTATTCCTCCAAATTAGTGGAAACCGGAACAGTTGGCAGCCTTGAATATCCATGTCCAAAAGAGGATTTCCGCCATCTACCCTGCCCGGAGGAAACTAGGACAAGTGACGGTCTATAGTCTGTACATTAACCATGAAGACAAAAATTGAAACTATACTAAACAGTAAAGAGTCTGAGTTGACTGAACCCCTAACCAGAGCCTGAACATCTAACCATAACCATAACCATAATCAATTACCCGTTGATCCCAGAGGTGACCTTGTTGGGGTCTTCATCATGCAATCCATTCTGAGCTGTCATAGTATAAGGCCACACACAAGTCAGACATATTTTCCCTATTGGCATGTTGGAGAAATCTAGGTACAACATGTCTATGCATTGTCTCATGAGTGTGCCACGGTAGACCTGGTCTGCCATCTTGCTTCTCAGGTCAAACACCAAGTCTAACTATTCTGGGTGGAAGAAGGGTGGTGGGACATGCCACTGTTACGATGCCATCGAGATGGGAGGTGGTGCAAGGACCTCGCCACCCTCCTTCAACATGACACCCTCTGCAACCTCGCTTGTTGCAACTTGCATTCCAGCTTCTGCTCCATCATGTTGCTCTATTATCGCGGTTTGTCCCTGTTCCCATGCCTGCTTCCTAGGGTCCTTATCTCACGCAGTGGCTCTGGAAGGATTGTAGCCAGCTGAGAGTGCGGCATCCTGAGAGGCCATATGGAGGAGTTCTTTGGGGAACTCCTCCTCGACGTAGCATATGAGGAACTCCAATTGTGCCTCCATGGTGCTGCTTTCTTGGTGAGACGCATTGACTGCCTGAGTGTCTTCCTCAGGGAAGTTGCTTGGAGGCTACCAATTTTCTGGCACTGTGAAAATAAGAGATTCTAGAGGAATCTGTATGGGTTCCTCCGGGATGACCTCCTCCACATACGCCATTCGAGGCGACCAGGCAATCCCTTCCCTGCGAGCTATATGAATTCTTTGAGTGCAAGCCATGGAAAGCGCTCTCTCAAGCCTCTGTTGTCGCTTCTGTCTCGCAGCCAGGGTGTACTAGGTAGGGCCGCGACATGACTTTCCCCTCTCCCTTGGCATCGAGATGGAAATTCGAATGGCTAATTTGTAGGAGGTGTTCCAATGGCCACACTAGAGCATGAAACTGCTAGCCTGGTGTAGACTGAAGGTGAAATGGAGATAGTTGAAGCATAACTAAATGATAACAGGGAGGAGCGATGGGACGGCTTCCATTATCGCTCCCCCGGCATTTACTTTCTTTGATGTCGGTTTGTTCACGCGAGGGAGCAGTCCCATGGCGTGAGGCTAGTGGTTAAGGCTGGCTCCCATACTTAATGACGAGGGGATGGGAGCCACCCTGCCTTATTTATGGCCTAGCCTTGGCTGGTGTGACATGGCATTGACGTGCTGCGTGTCACCCCATCCGGGGATCAATTTGATCATGTTATGTTAAATGCAATTTCATAATAATTTTATGATATGCTTGAGATGCTTTTGTGTTTACAATAAAAATGAACAAAAACACATATGACACATAATAATTATATGGCCAAAAAAATTAAAAACAAAAAGTTAGACCAAGGAAAACTTTAAGAAGAAACCCGTCATAAAAAATGTGTTTTACCAAGAGGCGTGCCCATAAAATTTATACCATACTTAAGTGTATAGTGGAATTTGAGTAAATTCTTTTCCAAAGTATTTGAAAACTTAAATGTATTATGAAATTAATAAAAAAATTGAAACAAAATTTTAAAAATTATTAAATTTATGCTTTAAAATTTTTGTAAAGTATTTGAAAACTAAAATGTATTATGGAACTAATAAAAAAATTTAAATAAAATTTAAAATTTTATTAAATTTATGTTGTTTTGTTTGTTTGTTAATTTGTACGGACCTTGTTGGTAGCGGGATTAACCTTTGGCTTGAGAAACTGCAACTCAGGGGCATCTAAGCCATCAAAATCACTCGGGGATCACACCCGGCCTGAGTCACACCAACCCTTAACATGGTTGGATTTTTTGTCCCCACAGGTTTCGAACCGACGACTTTTCAACACAGAGTGGCTTAACAACACACTCCGTCACCGACTGTCCTACACCTCGGGGACAAATTTATGCTTTTTAATTTAATAAGAGAAACATTAATTATTTTTAATATATTTAAAAAAAAAATTAATATAAATATAAATGAAATTCTAATTTGCTATAAATTTTAAAAATTATTTAATAAATTAAATATAAATATAAATGAAATTTTAATATTTTATAAAGTTTATAAACACATCGAACTACAAAAGTTGTGATAAGATTTTCACAGGTTCAAATCTAGAGGGGGGTAGGGTATGTATACCGGTGATGAATGGTTGGATTGTGTTCCATGGATTTTTCAACATGCTGAATCCATTTATACATTCAAAAATACAATTTAAACAATAGAAAATAAAGATTTTCTGTAAATTTACATAGCTAGATTCCCACAGAATAAATCTAAAAAATAAACACTAAATTTAAATGCTTGTGAATGAAAGTCAAAGACTATAAACACTAAATTTAAATGCATTGTAAATGAAAGTCAAAGACTAAAATAAAATTTAAAAATTTTAGCAAATCTATGCATTCTAATAAAATAAATAAAGGATACATTCTAATAAAATAAAGGAAGGTAATAATTTTTAATCAATTTTAGTAAGTCTATGCATTCTAAGCTTATAGCACGTCTATGCATTGGAATAGTTAAAAGAATCGTTTCTTATCAATTCCCTTTCATGTTGACATTTAAGATAAAGTAGTGAAGACTTGAATGTATTTAAAATCTTTCTAAAATAAAGTCTATGCATTGGAATAGTTAAAGGATGATGTGTATTCAATTCCCTTTGTGTTGACATTGAAGATGTGAATGTATTTAAAATTTTTGTAAAGTAAGTCTATGCATTGGAATAGTTAAAGGGTAATGTCTAATCAATTCCTTTTATGATAGAGTATTGAAGATTAGAATGTATTTAAATTTTTTATAAAATAAAGTCTATGTGTTTGTGTTGGAATAATTAAAGGGTAATGTCTAATCAATTTTTTTTCTCGATGATATTGAAGACTTTGAATGTACTAAGATAAAGTATTAAAGACTTGAGTGCAAAGACTTGAATGTTTGAATGTATGAAAACAAAGTATTAAAGATTTGAGTATTAAATTTGATTAGTTTTTTTTATTTTTAATCTTTCAATTTATAAGTTAGGTTAGTAATGATTTTACTTAATTTTTGAAATCATCAATTTAATATTAATAAGTAAATCAAAAAATATTTTATAATATATTAATATTATAAAATATATTAATATATATTAAAATATTATATATATATATATATACATAATTTTAATGTTTTATTAATATTTTAATGGATTATATTACATGGACATTTCTCCCATATTAGTGGGTTGTAGAGGGTCTATAGACGCAACAAGTTATAAATTCTATAGGCCAATCAATTGAAGACATAACAAATTCAAACAAATATATATTTTTTAATATATTAAAACATTTTATAACATATTAATATTATAAAATATATTAATATATATTAAAATTATATATATT